>BQNB010010860.1:68060-79288 GCA_026074375.1 Tanacetum coccineum
GTGGTGTTGATGGCGGCTGTGGGGGGGGGGGGGCAGCGAGGTGGTGTTGGCTGTGGTGATGATGGTGGAGATGATGACGTTGGTGGTAGAGGTGTGGCGAGGTGATGAGATGGTAGCGGCGAGGGTGGCGGGGTGGTGGTTTCAGTTGGCGATGGCAGTGGCTGTGGCCGGAGATGCCAGAGACGGCTCCGGAAACTCGCCGGAAAAATAGAGAGGAGAGGGATGTGGCTAGGTTATGATATAATGAAATGAAACCCTAATACTTACATGTTTATATATTATAAAGTTTAAAAATAATATGGCAAGTCTATTATAGTTTAGGGTTAACATTGTAAATATTACTAGAGGGACCGGAAGTGTAATTTTTGTTAATTAATGGCTCGGGACTCGTTTAAACTAGTTAACGATTGATTTAAATTACGAAAATTGCGTCATTGTTTTCCAAATAGTTTTTCCCATAAAATTGAGTATTTACATGACTTATTTTATAAATGTTTTTATAAAACTTATTTTAAAAAAAATCATTATTATTTATTTGGTACCATTGGGTGTCGCGGGTAAACTTTGTCCGTAAAAATAAAACTTTAATTTGGACATTTGCGTTTTTAACAATTGCTTTTGAATAAAATATATAAAAAAAATTTAATTATTTTTATTTAATAAGAAGTGATAATTAAATATAAATTTAATTATTTTTGTGTGGATACGCGCTGCGTGCGGTGTTCAAATACTTTGCGAGGCTATTCAAGTCATTTTCTGCTTGGTTTTGTGTCTCGGGTAAAACTGAAAAGTTTTCCGGAATGTCGTCTTACATCAAATTGCTTTAGAGTCCGAGTTGTGAAAACGTAATTTAGTGGGTCGTTTTTGATAAGTCAACATAGGAATACATATATCTTCTCGTTTTTAAGTCAAATACGTTTGAAAAATAAATTTGTAAATGAGAGATAACAATAATAAATATGATTTATTATTTAAATACGTTTCAAAAATTTACCGGCTACGCGGTAATCGTTTTTATGTGACCGTGAAAGGTCAAAAGTCAAAAAGTCAAATCGGACCCAAAAAGTCAAAGGGTAAAATAGTAATTTAAAATTTCCGGGTGTTACAGATCTTGAAGAAAATCAAAAGTTATGGATGTGTTTGTGTGTGTGCTTGATGCCGTGACCCAAAGGGAAGAAAGAAAGAGAGGAAAAATTTTGTGAGGCTATGTGTGAATGAAATGACCTAAACTTGTTATAGTGGGGTTTATATAGGAAGAGACATTAGGGTTTTAGGGTTAAGATGTGTGCCTATGTGACCAACACACACCAAAGGGGTGTGTCTTTGTGGTTTCGGCCGAACTACCCCAAAGGACCAAGTGGGTTCAATTTTGAGCCATGGTTCAAGCCAACTTTGGCTCCAAGTTTAGCTCATGACTTGGTCTTGGCTCACCAATAATGGTCCAAGTGTGTAAGAAATGGCATGCATGCAAGTCACTAGACAACAAAATTGTCATTTTCCTTCACATGCATTGGTAAGTTTTCAAATTTTTTGTTAGTGGAGCATAAATGATTTAATTTCAAGACCAAGCATGTCCACAAGCTAAATTTCGTGGGTAGTGGTGAGGGCATGAGTATGATCACGAAATTTTGGACTTAGGGTATAAGATTATCGATAACTTGAGTTTACACGAAAAGATTTTGAGTTTTCGGGGTTCCGTTTGGTCAAAAACGCAAAAAACGCAATTTAAAAGATAAAACCCTAAAATTAATACCAGAAGTGATTAAAAATCACGAAACACTTAGAAAAGTTAAAATATCTCATATAAGGCCTAAATTTATTAATAACCGATGCCGGGACGCGCCCAATGACGTTTTTCAGATTTACGCGGTTTAACTTTCAAACGTAACGTATAAAAGTCAAAAGTAATGATCGGAAAAGTTTAAAAATATTGACCTGAAATTTTCGAGGTGTGACAAACATTCACCTATTTAATGGGATATATACAAAATACATTTGTTAATGAAAACCCACAAGTTCCAACAATAGCTATTGTATTGTTATTGTTTGTGGATGGAGGAGTAGTGCCCAACACCTCATCCACCATTGTTGCAGGTCCATGTACCCACTGTATTGTTTATTGGCTAATGCTTGCTTATTATAAGTATTAGTATATTGTATTGAGCTCATGCCCCATTAAAACCTTACCCATTGAATTTACGTATTGAATTTCCCCAATTGAACTTACTTATCGAACTTTCACTTTGAACATATCGCTTTGAACATAGTCTATTGAACTTGCCTAATTAAAATGTCATCTTTGTGATTCTAAATTTATTGGTTAAACCTTTCGTTTGAATTTCTTAATAATTGTTTATGATCAAATATGCTTCTATTGTTTCATATTGCTTTTGCTTTCTATCCGCGCACTGGGCTTTTCGCTCAGCTACATTTTCTTTCCATGCAACAAGTAATCAGGGTTTGGGACTTAGAGATTGAGAGCTCGTACAAATGGCATGAAGTGTTAGAGACTTATTATTTTGGCCTATTTAGTTTCTTTCGAATAAATTCATACTAGAACATTGTAATGACTCTTGGTTTTGATTTGTTTAGAACACCTTACGTTATTTTTTATTGGAGAATTGGAATCTATCAAGGATTGAAAATCTTAAGGAATTGGAATTTCAAAACTCAAAATATGTTATGTGTTTGGTTAGGAGAAAGAAATGAAATTCCATGCCAGATTTCTATTTGGTATACAAATAATAATTTTTCAAAACTTTTTTTAATTCTTTTTAATTTTTTATTCGTACGTTATTTAAAAAAATTGTTTTAAATTTTATTCTTACGTTACTTTAAAAAAGTTTTTTTTTAAAAAAAATTTACTTTTTCTTTTTAAGTATTAAATTTACCAAGCAAAAATTTACTTTTTTTTTAATTTTACATTTTTTAAAAAATTTACCTTTTTAATAAAATTTACTTTTTATGAATTTACCAAGTAAAAATTTACTTTTCTAATTTTTTTTTAAAAATTTACGTTATAAAGTATTACATTTTTTTAAAAATAAAGTAAGATTTTTTTTAAATAAAGTACAAAAAACTTTTTAAAAATTGAAAGTTTAGAAAACAATTTACAAATTATTTTTAAAAAAATAACGCACGAAAGTATTGATGTGGGACGTGAAACGGAATGTTTAATTCCTTAGTACATGGATTTTAAGAAAATTAATACATTCCAATTTCATCAGTTTTTCAACCAAACACGATCTGGAATTTGAATCTAATTTCAATTCCTTAACAATCCTAAAGAAACCTTGAACCAAACGGGCCCTTAGTAATTTATGTTTCAAGTATTCTCGAAGTCAACTCTTACAATTAGTAATTTGTCTAGATTACAACAAACCGTGTTTCATTTTCTAAGTTTTCAAATCAATTAGCGTATTTCCTATCTATACTACATTATAAAACATTTAGCACCTTGAATGTTGAAAAATTAAGTAGTGCAAATTCTTATGCACATTGTATAACATTTTATGCAACCAATAAAATTCTGCAAACAATATGATAACCTATTTAAAGGCCATTAAAAAGGCTGTTACATTAAGTAATCAAAGTTATAAAGCATAATGTAGAATCGTTAAAAGCAACCAACAAATTAAGTAATCTAAGTTATAAAGCATAATATACAATCGTTAAATGCAACATTTCACCACAAATTGGACACTTTCTCCTCATTAAATGTCAAAAATTATGTAATACAACTATTTATGCTTACTATACAACATTTGATGCAAACAACAAAATAACAAAATGATTTTTAACACACATTTCTCTCCTCATTCAATGCAATTTTTTTAAGTAATACAAATTCTTATGAACGTTGTACAACATTTTATGCAAACAATAAAATTATGCCATATATCTCTCTCTTTATTCAATGCAAAAAATTAAGTAATACAAGGATTGATGCACATTGTACAATGTTTAATGCAAACGATAAAGAGTTGAAATTCAGAACACGTACTTATTGACCGGTCAACACATTTAATGTTATTATACACATTACTAATTAATGTAATTTTTAAAACACATTTAATGTTATTCTTAAAACACCCATTACTAATTAATGTAATTTTTAAAACACACCTACAATAAAAATTACATGTTATTATACACATTGTACAAACTAATAAAACACACAAAGCATTATACAATTTATATGCTAATACATGTCTTAGTCAATGCACTAAGACATTACAATTTGACTCAAAAGTTCAGTAAAAACGACTTGAATTCTATAAACTTGTACCAACAATCCTGGAAATTAAATGTTTTTAATTCTATAAACTTGTAACATCCTTTTAATATTCATATATAAGCCCAATTACACCACTCTCTCAAAACTAAAAAAACAAAACCATCTTCACTCTCTCTAGAAATATGCTTTCACACACTCTCTAAATATCCCTTTGCACGAGTACAACAACCATCATCACCACTAATCAAGATTCGAAAAATAAAAGAACGAGAAAAATGACAACGATTTACCAACGAAACCATCAACTCAAAACATGTCAAATTTATAAACCCAAACAAAACACCAAATGATTTAGCACCGGTGTTATCAAGATTCAGTTTTAGAAACACCAACCAACCACTTAAACATCATCAAAACACCTAAACACAACTGATTGAAACCACCAAATAACCACACCAGTTAGATTTGCATATTCAGATGATGGTTGTGTCAGATATTTCGGTTTGTGTTGGTGGTGTTGATGGTCGTGTGTTTAAATAATAGTGGATATGATATTATTTTCATTGTTATTGCCTATTTTATAGTTTAATTAGTATTTATTTGTACGGTTATTGTTAGAAAAGCGTTTAACCGGATAACATTTGCTCACCGTAAAATATAGTCACATGGTAACCGCCGCCGCATTGCGTTGGTACCTTGCTAGTATTACTAAAAGTTGCCTAGATTACAAATACAATTACTATCAAACCTTTTTTTAATTCAATTAATGTGTTTCTATAATAGTTTTAAAGTTTTCAAAATTTCCAAAATTTTAAGAAATAAGATACACCTATTCTATTATACTCGATGAGTACTCGTGCATAGCAACAAGATTTTAAAGTAGCAAATAGTTCTAGTGATAAATGAAAAGTTTATGTGTTATAAACGAAATATAATAAAAGTCTAACGATTTGGGTATTAAACAAAATGTTTTGAAACCCTGTTCAACAGGTTGAACCATTTCTGGTCAAAAAACGGGTCAAATCAAACCGGTATTTATATTTTCGAAACCCGGTTTGACCCGGTGGAAGACCGGGTTGACCCGGTGATCGAACCGGTAACCCGGTGACCCAGTGACTCGACTGGGTCGATTAGATACCCGGTTTCCAAAACATTGATTATAGTTTCCATAAATAGATTACTTAATTTTTTTGCTTTATGATTTATAAGTTTTTTCATTATAAACGAGAAGGGTTACGGTCCGCGCGTTGCGGCGGACTTATTTGTCTTTGGTGTAGTCGTCGGTATATTATTTTATCAAAGAAGTTTCCGGAAATCTGTTACATATTTGTCAAAGAAAATTTGTTTGATAAAATAGTCGTAAATAGCAAAAGTATAGGGTTATTTATATAATTCAAACTTTATAGAATTGTACGCCTTTGACCCATGTGGTTTATTTTAAATGTATTAGTTAATTTAGGGTGTGTTTTAAAAGTTTTAATATTTATTTTTAAAAATATGTATTATACTTCTAACATTTTTTATAAAATCGTACGAATGTTAGAATATTGCAATATTGAACTCGTTTTGTTCGCAATTAGAAGATCTTTTCAGCATTATATTTTTTGTGAATAAATCAGTAAATATATGTTATATATTTGAGAAATAAAGTTTGTTGTAAAAAAACTATGAATAGACAAAAGTTTAAGGTAGTTTTATAAGTTATTGCATAGTATGAGGGTATCATTTGTAGTTTTTTTTTAATGTAATTGTTTTGGGCTTGTTGGCCCCCTTATTTTCCTTCCTGTGCCACATTTTGGTTTTGTAATATAGACACTTAATACGCTATCGTTTTAAACGGCAATTGAGTGTATATATAATAGTACTAGGCGAGTACCCGCGCATAGTGGCGGAAATTCCTAGCGGCAGATAATTAAAGATATGCTGTGTTATGGTAAGCACGAATACGATTACTAAAATTCGAAATGAAAAAGAATTAATTTTAACAGAGATCCAAAATTATTACATCTACAAAGTCTATATTTCTTTATTCCAAAACTAATTACATGAATCGCGATTAGAACAATTTTATACCAATATAACACATGACGAAAAAAATAACCCTGCATGTCTTTGAGTGTAAAGATGATGACTTAAGAAAGTTCAACAACATTATGTTTATATGCAGTTTTTTACTCGGTAACAATACCTGCAATTGAGATAACTCAACCTTAGATTCATTGTTTTGGTAGCATATCTAAAATATGTGCATAAATGATCAAACATCAAGTTTTGTAAAGCATTTATGAGGTTCAAAATCATACTTCCATTTTGGATTTGGTTTTCTGTCTCGGAGGGCATTGGCGGGCACAGGTCACATCATGAGCAGCCAACGTTCTTCACAAGTCGGTTAACGAGTTCTTCGATCTGCTTCAAGGAGTCATACCAGAGCAAGTGATAGTCTTTTTTTCTACAATCACAAGACCACAACCCCTGGTGAGATTTTAATACGATATACCATGTTCGCGAATATTAGATTATGATAATATAATACATGCTATGAAAATTAAAATATAATTACAAACACGATTTGACATTATGAATAAATAACATTTATAGATATAATAAGCGAATAGAGAATCAAACAAGAATTTCATTTCAAGATAAAAAGCTTAATTTGGTTACAACCAAATCCAAAATTAGGTACATGACCACAATTATTGATATCTGCTAACATCTAGAACTAACCATCTGTCTAGTGTCCTACAATGTTCATGGTACACAATAGTCTAAGGGACTAAAACCCCAAACGTCTCTCAACATACGACTCCAACCTCCTAAGTCTCCCCCGAGTATCATCGTGATCCCTACGAACCTGACGAAACTCCTCCTGTGAAAGAGACATGTGAAGACAAAGACTGTTCACATGATCCATCTCGATATCCAACATAGCACGAACCTTGAGGTTCTCCAACCTCAAGCTGTCAATCCTCTCGATCATACTAACTCTCTATCCCCTAGCTATCAACTGATCAGCCTCCAACCGTCTCTGAGAAGTCTCAATCCCGACAATCCTATCAATACGAACCTCAGACATGTGATGGTAAAAGTCACGCACATCATCATCCAAGTCAATCGGCATATCCTTGAAAGACCTAACAATGCCATCCCTATTGCCAGACAAATACGAAGGATCCTCTCCAGCCGGCTCTACAATCTCCTCCTCAACTATCGGTGCGGACATCGGGTCGATACCTACCTCAACCGTGTCTCCAGAACTGACTGGTGTACAAGCCTCATACCCATCGGTGTCATCCTTGACATCTTTAGGGCCCATCTCAACATGATCTCTAACATCATCCCCATTACCAATACCCAACTCCATATCAACCTCAGTCTTTATAGGATCATCTCAGGATCCTCCTATTATGCTAGAGCCTCAGACGAATATAAATCTCTGAACCTCTTACTAGGTGGTAAGAGATCAGCACGGGTAGGAGCTAATGATCCCATAACTGGTGTAGATGATGGTACAAAATCAACCGGGGATCTACATCTCTTGTGAGATTGTCTAATAGAACGTGAAGATAAATGTAGGGGTCTCTCTGACGAATCTCCTGAAGATAACTCTGATGTAGTCAGTGGTACAAAGTAGTTATTTAGAGCTGCACACCAACGGTCGAAATGCCTTACTACGTCGTGGTGCTCTCCTCAGAAGGTAACACAAGGGTCATGCGATGCTGTTACCCTGCTCCTCCAATGAGCAACGATAGCAACATAAAGGTCCTGCGATGGTGGTCCATCAAAAGAATCAAGAGCCTCAGAAGAATCGGTGCATAAGAATGGTGAAATAGCTAGTAGCGGGGAAACGTGCTCTGATGAAGACATCTCATCTGGTGAATCAGAATCAGAATCCGAGCAGGGAATCAAGCCACACAATCCAGTGGGTGAAGCGACAAGGGTCGTCTCAACCACAGGAGCGGCAGATGAAATAACAGGAGCAATAGTAGAAGTCTCTGGAGCAACCACAAAAGTAGAAGGAATAACAGTAGGAATATCACCAAAAAAAATAACCCGAGAGGGCGGTGATCCCACACTCTCATCCAAAGAATCAGAAGAAATAGCAATAGCTGAAACTTCCATGATCTGCACAAGCAAAAGTTTATATAAATCTCCTTTATATGAAACCATGAAAGGCATAAAGAAGCGATAAAATGAATGGCAAGGTAAATATGGCAATATGTAATAGACTCAAGTATATATAGAAATCTTATATATATATAGCAAAGATAGATAACACGTAAGCACAGATAAAGGCACATAGGATCATATACTGGTTATAGACCAGACCTAGTATAACTACCTGGTTCTCTATAACCTTGGCTCTGATAACCAATCTGTCACACCCCCAGACGGGGCCTGGATAGAATACGTGTCCGAGGGCGTGACGTCATAACAATCTGAACACAAAGTAATAAAGAACGACCACTAATCATGGACGTTTGAAAAATAGTTGTACTCGTTGCATAAAGAAAATAAATTTAAGTTTTACAATCGATCATAAGAGAGTTAAATGTAGCGAAAGCATAACAAAGTTTGATAATGACAACGAGTATATAAATAGATAAGTCTTGAAATTGGCGAAGTCACATAGCACATAGACTCCATTTAGCATCAAGAATCAAGTACTGTTAATTAGTTAGTACCGTTAGTAGAAAGATAGTTAGTACCGTTGAGAAGATATTTAAAAGATATTTATGAGATATTTTAGAAAAAGATATGTAAGCCTTTTAGGGTTATCCTTAAGACATAAAAGGAACCCTAGGCATAGTTAGAGATAACAGTTCGACACTAGATTATACAGAACATCATATCATAGTTAGCAATCTGTAATCCTCAAGAACACTTAATAAAAGTTGTTATTCAGTTGTTCATCGTTCTTCTTAGTACCTGTGTTAAGATTCCGCATTAACACAAAGTATTCATAGTCATTGTTTCTATATAGTCATTTGTATTTATACATCCTGACTATCATCCTTTATAGGCTGCAAAGATCCATTCAGTTAATCAAGGACCTTCACCCCCAAATTGGGTCGCAGCGGAATAAGGGTCCGGGGCGTGTTACTTTTCAGATCAATAACACAAGATGTATATAGAACGACCAAAAAGTCGTTTAAAAACTGATACATTGGATTTAACAAAGTATTTGTTACATAAGCCGAAGCTTCACTTGTCCACTTGTTCAAAGTGCAAAGATTTCTAGCCCATACAGTTATACAAAATGTAATGCGACAAAATCTTTAATGCATGATATCCCAATCAAAACCACCAATGTATCCCTTGCACCTCGTGCTTACTGATCCCCTGAAAAACATTGCTTTAAAACGTCAACAATAATGTTGGTGAATTCATAGGTTTGATAAATCATATATTGTAGGACCACAAGATTTCCCAAGTGTATGATAATGCAACAGATGCAGACATCATATAAATGTAATTACGTTGCTCTAAGCTCATGACACTGAAGCTTGACATGAATGAATACCAAATAAATGGTCTACATTGCCCGTGGTGATGTTCTAACCCGCAACATCCTATATTCGACATGGTATACGTTCGTTTGTCCAGTGATAGCTAATCACCCGAACGGGGTTGTCAAACCCAATAGATCTATTCATAACATTCGCGCTCACAGTCCAGTAATTGACAGTTCATGATAATGGGCTCAGATATGGGTTATCGCTACTTAGGCAACACGTAATCATAACATGAAACTTAACCACTTGTGTCCAATTGTAAAGCATTGCATGTTTTTCACCCCAAAAACTTTGTAAAACAAAAGCATGTAAAACGTGAGTTCTGATAATCCAAATATCACAAATAACGCGTCACGCGAATCGATCAATTGCAACCTAATTAAATTAAGGTCGTATAAGCACTAATTACATTAAGTACTCCTACCATGCATATGTCTATATAGCTAATCACCATCTAAATGTTTAAGTGAAAACATGTTTATAAAATTAAAATGTTTATAAACATACTTTTGGTAAAATCGTCATAACTTTCACGTTTCTAATCCGTTTCTTGCGTTTCTTATGCCCATCTTTTCGTATTAAGACGAGTTATCATAATTTGACATTTTCCATATTTTGACCCCCTGGTGAACAGTAACTTTTATAAAAATAGTTTTATAAAAGTGTTAATTGTCGAAAACTCGCGAAATTCATAACTTCTTCGTTATAAATCGAAAAATTGCGATTCTTATCATTTTGGAATCCTAAAAATGTGTTTTAGTTGATAAAAATATCAAACTTGCTGTTTGATATAAATTTTATAAAAGTTATTTTATAAACTCCGTTTAATTAGCGTATAACTCGTTTTTAACGTAACTTTTTCGTTATTAATCCGTTTGACAAGTTTCTTACCTTTTCGGAATCGTCGTGAAATGTATTATCTTATAAAAACATAAAATAAGTATATTTTTATAACACTTTGGACAGAATGTTTAAAGAGATTTCATAAGTCCATTTTTGACCTTGTTTTTATTCTTTACTACTTTTGTAATCCACCACAAGTCTTATTAACCATATATGTTATATATCATATATATGTATTAAGTCCATAGTCCATCAATGTCCTTTTTGTCCAACTTACCAAATTCTTAATAATACTAAATAAGTCATAACTTTATATAATAAGTCATTTTACCATAAGTTCATATGTAGCCATTTTCCTTATAAACCATAAGTGTACATGTTTTCTTATCATGATATAACCTCATATTAATAATCATTCAACATTAACATAAGTCTATAATTAACCTTAACTAGTCATATGTATTTCTTTAACTTGAAACATATTAAGAAACCATAAAAACCCTAATTAACCCATGATCATGTTTACACCAAAACAACATGATACAATATTTTATCATCATTTTTAACATGATATATGTAATAACACAACATGTATAAAAGTCTACAAGATGGTAATTACTAGTGAAAACTTC
>BQNB010010861.1:0-15287 GCA_026074375.1 Tanacetum coccineum
TTAGGATTTAAGCGTTATAGCTTTCGTTTTTAGGTTTAATTTATTTGTTTTTGCATTTTTAATCATAGTAATAGAAAAATCCAATCAATCATCGTTCCATTCAAGCATCAATTATCAACTCGTCATACGATTTTCAATTGCACACCTCGTTGGGACATAACGACCCGGGAATCATACTTCCGGACACATATATATTTTATTTTGTGAATTCTTAACCAATCCTTGGCTAAAGGTAATTGGTTAAGTGTTTGCTTGTATTATTATATATATACTATCATACGAATCAAGAACAAAATAGATATATTGCGTTGAAGGCTAGAAAGGAATCTAGTGATGAAAATAGCTCAAGTTCCGATAGTGAAGACGAAGAATACGCCATGGCCGTAAGAAACTTCAAGAAATTTTTCAAAAGACGAGGTAGGTTTGTACGACAACCACACGATGAAAGAAAGTCATTCAAAAAATATAAGGATGACAAAAATGGCAAAAGCAAAAGGAAATGTTTTAATT
Source organism: Tanacetum coccineum (assembly GCA_026074375.1). Taxonomy (NCBI): domain Eukaryota; kingdom Viridiplantae; phylum Streptophyta; class Magnoliopsida; order Asterales; family Asteraceae; genus Tanacetum; species Tanacetum coccineum. The sequence goes on from BQNB010010861.1 coordinate 511, forward strand.
GAGGTGATCCAAATCATCTCATTGGTGAATGTCCAAAAGCGTCGAGAATCTATAATCAAAGAGCTTTTGTTGGAGGATGTTGGAGTGATAGCGACGAAGTTGAAGAAAAGAATACAAATGATAAAAAATGTCTTATGTCTAAAGCATCGAATGACCAATCATCATTAGACGAAAAAGACTTAGATAGTGAATATAGTCGACTATGCAAAGTAGGAATAAAAGTCATGGCTAAAAATAAAAGTCTAAAACAAGCTAAAATTCAATTAGAAAATGAAGTACTAGAACTAAAAGATAAAATATCTAGATTAGAAAAGGATAAGGAAGTTAGTGATGAATGCAAAATATGCCAAGACCTTAGGTTTAAAAATGAAAAACTTAAGGACGAAATATCTAGGCTAAATCAATTCGATAATAGTAGTCACTCACTTACGAAAATAATAACTTCGGAGATAAAACCGGTCTGGGATTTAATTTTACCAAAGGATCTTCTAGTGAAACCAAACAAGTAAAATTTGTAAAAGCACAAGAGATCTAGTCGAAAGAAAAATTGGTAGAATCAAAACCCGGAGTTAGATTTATTAAACCCAAAATGAGGTCTAAAACTCCTCCTCCGAGAAGATATAATAGTCCTTATCCTCGGTAAAAAACACCTCAACCTAGAAGAGACCAAGTTAGACAAAATCACCCTAACATTAATCACGCAATGTGGAATCATCCACATCAACCAAGCTTCACTCAATGTGGAAGATGTTCCCCATGTATGTGTCTGAATCAAATGAAAAACATTTGTGGAAACAATAATTTTGGATACATGAAACATTGGGGACCAAATGGCTAAGTCGTCTCAACCTTTGAATTTTCGACATCTACAAACATTCCTTGTCTTCTGACAAATGGATTGAAGAGTTCATGATAGGACATTGAATAAACTCATTTAAAGTCTAAGGTACGTCTTACTTTCCAATCTCGTAGAATATAGGTCATAAGAAGATATTTATGTGATGCCATGATATATTAGTATAATTTAGTCTTAAAATATATTATAGTCACTAGAAATATTATTTGTTGGGATTCTAGATTTAAAGAACTAGTTCACTATAAACTATTATTTCTCATAGTCTATCGACATACTTTTATGAAATGGAAATCTTTTATGACCACGTATAGCGAACTCACGTAGATGAAGAAGAGTGAGCTTAGTCTCGCGAAGATCTCGCAAAGATCATCTAAACACTATGGATGAAATAAACTCCCTTTGACCTCGACGTTCGTGTCGGCTACGTATCTAACATCATCTATGTCTATCGGAATCGTCTTGTTGAAATTCTCAACATTCGTCCTATCATTTCATTATCTTCGTTATCCACTCTCATCTCACTTCAAATCAAGTCAATTAATTTTTTCATCCGAAGAAATTAATTCTTCCTCTTCGCAAGAAGTCTTGTCTCTAAGTCATCTCTCTAATTGACGTCTTGATTATCTCATCCGAAATAATCTAAGAAATTTTTATTTAACGAAAAGTTAATTAAAAAGTCAATAATCATACCTATCATTGAAACACAATGATAAGTATATCATCTTTCGACTACTAATATATATTACTAATAGTAGACTTTAAATTAATTCAGCCAATTATCGAAAAACAAATTTTTTTTGTTGTTCAGGTGGCGGCCCCCTTAATTTTAAAGGGACCGGCTTTGCAAAAAGGGTGGCCCCTTTAAATAATTAAGGGGATCGCCCTATCCAAAAATCCAAACAGCCCCATGCTGTCGAATTTTATACCAAACACATCACTCTCTCTTTTCTCGCTCACTTCCAAATGATATATTCTTTCGTCAAGGAAAAGTTAGATTCAAATCTAATACTCCTCAAAGTAGGTTTGACAACTTAAATATTTCATCCGAAATATTCAAGTATCTTTAACATACAATCGCAAACGTTAAAGGTCATATCCGAAAATTCATATTCAATCCTTTTAACAACATATGTTAAAATGCTTTTCCAAAAGCTAAAAGCTAACATCAACCGTCGTGTGACAAAGATCTTACAAGTTTCTACATAAGTGATTCGTAGCTTCTCTTATATACACATCCTAAGACTAAGTACTTTCACTTCCGTTAGTCTTTTCATCCCCTTAGGAATGTCACGATGTTTTATCACCATGAGGATCAAACTTGCCCATCGATCTTAGGATAGAAAACTAATAAAAATCTACCAAAAAGTTCATAAACGTGTCATTATCTATTTAATAATCTTGTTACTATTAAATATATTTCTATAAATATTGACAACTTAATTATTTCATCAGAAATATTTAAGTATCTTTAATTGGCGAAATGCAAATTAAAATGTCACTTTTTATTTATGTCAAACTCGTTTCATAAAAACCTTAATCATGCCTCTATTTCGCTACTACCTTTAAGATAACCTCATACCTCGTCGTATGATTGTTCTATGAACATTCACAATACTCGAGAAAAGCTAGATGAAGTTCGTTATATGCTAACCATCATTCGTCTTGACATTGTCAAGCTCATCGCTTACATCTTTATTCTTCTTTATTTTTCCCTTTTATTCCAAAATTTATGTCCGGATGAGCACGAACTAAAAGGGAAGGGAAAATACTCTCAAGAACTCACATTGGTGATTCTTATGCACCAAAAACCACATCAAAATCCTTCACCATAACCCTCAAAATCAAAACATCAAATCATCCAATTATCCAAAATACGCTAGGGGCAATCACTAACAAGTCAATCGACAACATCTATTGTGATAAAAATGCCAAAAGCGGTATCGATATCTTTCTCACTAAATCATACATCCCTAAAGTATCTTAAATTCTCGGCTTCTCTCCCACTCTCGCCCAATCTATTTTCTCTAAATCCTTCTCACAACTAGGAGTACATGAAAATCTATTTTAATACATTGTTGAGATATGCTAAAAACATTTTTTTAATCATGCATAAAGACCTCTAACTTGTTGTCAAAGTATATAATCTAATATATATTTTCGACACTCTTGATTGAATCAAGGAGTACTTGAACTATTTTTTAGGTTTTACGTTTATTAGAGTCGAAATAATTCTTACTCCACATTTGTTGCATTTAGGCACACACTAGGATTTCAACATAAATCTCATTTGATGATATTGAAACCTATTTTCCAATTAACATATCTTTCTATTATACTACACCTAATAGATTGTCTTCATATTGATATGTTCCTTTAATTGCTTTCTTGGATGATCCTCAATTACAAATATAGATAATTGATTGCTACTTGCTATATGAAATGATTTTGTTCTTAGTATAAACTAGGCCTTTGCATGCTCACTTAGTAAAAGCCATAATTTCACAACAACACTAATTAAACTTGTGAAAATTCTTATGTGTTGCTCATCTTAGGTCTTAGTATTATTTCACACATGTTTGTTTGCCAAACATTATGTGAAATAGTTCTAATTTATACTTGTTCAAACTAGGTATTTGCATGATTACTTTCTAAATGTTATTGTCATAGAAAGTTGGACTTGCTTCAAAATTGATCTCCAAAACAAGACCTTTCTTAATGATTTCTGAACAAAACCTCATTTTTTGGTCGTCTGAAATTTTTCAGATGGGTGGCCCCCTTAATTCATAAAGGCGATCCCCTTATATTTAAGGGGACCGCCCACCTATTTAAGGGGACCACCCTCTGATTCAGGGATCCACCCTCTGAATACGAGATGTTTTCACTGTTTTTCTTTCCCCTTTTCTAGTCCTAGCCACCTGACTGTTTCCCAAAATGTCCTAAACATATCTTGCGATCTTGTATTTTATAAAACAATGTTCATCGCGTACCCCTATATTGCACGATTCTCCAATTATAATACATTAGGTCATCTCTCACCATTCATCACATAATCATTCTTTCGACTTATGACATTTGCGCTAAACAACCCAAATTCAAATCTTCAAGAGTATCAAAGATAAGTGTAAGACCTATTTGGAGAAAGAAATTGAACACTTGCGACACATCAAGTGAGAAACAGTGTTATAGTCTCCCTACACCAATACCCAAATCAAAATCTACTCTCTATGATTCATGCGTTCATATGGGATCAATCACTTACTTACTCAGAAAACTTAACTCAATTTCCATTTTAGTGACATTTGTGTCACAAGAATGATGAAGATACTCTCATATTACCACAAGTTGTTAATCCACTCATCACGACAAACCTATACACGTGTTGCTAGTATGATTCTTATCTAACTCAAGGTGATAACCAAACTCACTTACTCAACCCATATCCAAGAAGGGAAAGCATGGGGATGAAATTAATTAACTTTAAGACTTATCAAGTTTTTCTGCCATGCCACTTGCAAAACAAAAACATATCACCCTCATTCACCTTACTCACCAAACCTTCTCACTCACCATCAATTTACAAACAAGTTGATCTCCTCATTTTGGCTTTTGTCCGTGTTGCCGATGTTTACCAAAAAAGATTTGAGTATCTCCTTAATAGCACACAAACCTGCCACCTTCAAGTCGCCAAACGTGACTACCCGTCCAACAACATCCTCGCTCCAAACTTCTTCCATCGCGTATAGGATTCGCAAATCAACTATTCACATTTATGACTAATTTTCTTGCTTTTTAAATAATCGTCCAAAATTTTTTTTATGTGTCGCAAGCAAGTCTAAGTTCTTCTATTGGCAAAACTTAGGATCTTTTCTAGTTTTAAATTTATGTTTCGAATTGTCTTATCTTGATGCATATTAGTTTTAATCTATGCATGATTGTGTGTTTACACACAATCTCGCTTATATTCTTATGAATGACTCTTTTGTCCTTTTATTGTTGTATCTCTATTAATGATTTTATGGCAATTATATACAAAAATGTTGCCATATATTTTTCCTTCCTATATTGCTACTTGCTAGAATATATTTGTCTTGTGCTGTTATTTTTTTAGAACCATAGCTTGATTACTTGGTGCCCTTGATTCGAGGGGGAGCACACACTCAAGGGGAGCTTTGATGCCGTGATTTTTTACTAACTGCACTCGACGAGGCCTTTTTGATTTCTACAAAAAGGGGGAGAAATAGACATGTAAAACTCACTAAATTATTTTTGATTACTGTTTATTTAAAATCAAATTTTTACAATTAATGTAGTTTTAGTATTTTTGTAATCATCAAAAAGGGGGAGGAGAGTGTTCGATTAACTTATGCTAAAAAATTATTAATACTTCTATCGACATCCTTAGTTTTTTGATACACAAAATATAAAAATGTCAAATGTAAATTAAACTTAACACCAAGTATTAGTAGTAGAAATATTCATTCGATCTCTAATACTTAAAGGTATGAATAAACAAAAGATGCCTAATATTTTTTGATCCAAATGAATTTTGTGTGATTCAAACGCATACTTTTATAGAGAGAATGTTGCAAACATTTTTATAAACTTTGCTATAAACATTTTCTATAATTAAAAGAATGTTTTATTCAAAATAAACATTTTGGAAATTTCAATTTTTGGACCTAAAACGTAGAAAAGTTCTAGATAATCCCCCTAAGCAGACAAAAGACAAACTGAGAAGCCCTCGGTTTCTTGGTGCGGCCCCTTATAATCATGGCGGACCTTTTAATTTTAAGGGGGACGCCCGCACCTATTTAGGGGAAACGGCCCATACCCCATAGACTGACGCTCCTGTCAGTTAGTCCTTCGAGAAATACTGGACTATTCCCCATATTTTTAACCTTTTGCACCTCATTCTTTATGTTCTAAAAAGTCTCACAATCTCCTTGAAAATTTCCTTTTGGATTTTTAATCATAAAGTTTGTTTCTAACGTGATCCAAGGCTTTATTCTATCAGTGTAGAGAAGAATACTTGTCTCATCTACGTGAAGAAGTTATTGACACTCAAGTGTATTATTTGCAATCTTGTTGCATCCATATACATATTTGTAGAAATTCTATTGTATATTTGTATTTGTGTGTAGTAGCTTATGATCTGTGGCGATTGGGTAGTATAGGTTGATCTGGTGGTGATTTTCCAAGTAGTGTTAGAAATTGTGATGTAAAGTAGTGTGGTGAAAGTGACGTACAAAGGTTATGAAGAAGTCTTGAAGTTGTATGAAAGTTGTGATGTAGTGAACAAGGTCGTGGAAGTTGTGTTGTGTATAGATTTGGTTCTTTGCGTAAGGTTTAGAAACTCGACATTTGAGCTTTGTGTCAGTAATAGTGTAAGCAACGTTGTGTACGGTTTTCTCTGCAATAAGAGAGTTTGTTGACATAGTGAAGAAAACTCTCGAGTTAGGTGCTCGGGGAGTGGAGTAGGGCGAAGAGGTGCTTCGTTACCGAACCACTATAAATCCTCACGTTGTGGTTTGATTATTCTTACTCTTATCTCTTGTCTTACTTTATCATTTCATATACTTATATTGTTCATATTGTGCAAGCATTGAATTCACAAAAAGTCGAATCTAAGTTTCACAAACAAACATAAACCTTAAATTAAAAAGCGGTAAACTATTCAACCCCTATTCTAGTTTTCCACACATTTGTATGTGACTAAAGAGCCTAGGTTGTAGTTTCTAGCACACTTGTGTTCTACTTTAAGTAACTTGAATTGGAATGAGTTTTCAGTACTCATCCAAGATGCCCATAACCTAAATCTACATTATGGTTGCCCACTTTTCCTACTAGATGCAATTTTGGATTTAGTCTACTTAGGAGACACATCAGAGTTCCTACTAGACCCCTCCCCTTCTTTGCTTATTCCTTCACCAACTTTACAACTTCTAGTTTTAACCTTACCAACCTTAAAAGTCAAATTACCCTTTTTTAACTGTTTTTAGTAGGTTTCTTACCCTTGTTTGCATCATCATGTGACTATGTGAATAACTGTTTCTTAGCTTTAACTTTTTTGGAAAAATACCCTGCACATCTTCTTGTTGACACATCTCTACCACAATACACTAGCAACTGCCTCCAATCATTCTTTTGAAACCATAATTGATACCCACAAGCCACCCCATAATTAGCTAGAGCCAGTTTTAACTGTTCTGGATGGTCATACCTCATGCCTAATATGGGCTGCATTTCATTCCAAGGTTATAAAGGATCATGTCTTAGATAAGCAATACCCCTCTGAATTTGGTGTGTAGGTTCTAAACTACTAGAGTCAGGGTCTTCAATGTGTAAGTCTTCATTAACAGGAATAGGTTCATTAATGAAACCTCTAAAGTTTCCATTGTTACTACAAAGTTTAGTTACAAAAAAGGTCATTAGTGGTTATGTTCTTAATGACTACATCCTGCTCTCCCTCATGATAAAAATATACATAATCTATGACCTGTTCATCATCACTAGAACAATATGCATCACTAGAATAAGGAGATTCATAATCCCTATCATTTGAGTTTTTATAATCCATAGGATCATACTCATGATGCTCTACATACAAATCCACTACCCATTTGCTTTCATACCCAGTCTTTAAAAACTCTTGAACATCAGCATCATTTTCCAAACGACATAAACCTTGTTTTATTGTTTTCCCAACTTTGCAATAATACAAACTACTCACAGGGGAATGAACCATCTTTCTAACAAGTTCACGTAAATTATCATAGGACATACCTTTGAAGTCAAAATCGGTTAATTGTTTTTCATCACCATGAATGTAGGAAAAGGGATACGGTGAGAAAATGCTATCGTGTCTTAAGTTGACTACAAAAACACGATTCTTATCCTTTTTACCTGAAATTAGGTTAAAAAGAGGAGAAAGAGTTAGTATTTAATTAAATATTTTATAAAAAAATAAAATTAAATTAGGGTTTATTCATAGTCATGATTAACGTTACCTTTACTCATGGTTATCTTAGATTGAAACAATTCACTTAATTTGATAGTTAATAGAATTAGGGTTTATGCGTGTGAGTGAAATTAGGGGAAATGAGTTTAACTGTGTGATGTGTTTGCTTTTATGGTGTCGGTTAGAAATTTTATTAGGTAAATCTGACGTGTCAGTAACTTAGTGACATGGAAACATACGTGAAAATGAAAAAAAAATCAAAAATGTTTATTACCGGTAAAAACGGGTGACGTGACGGTCTTTTCTAGATGATGACCAGCTAAGGACGGTGACTTTTGAGTAGGTTGGTAACATTTGTACAAACTTAAAACTTAGAAAGGTAAGAATAATATTTAAAGGACCATGTTGGTAAAATGTGAAAATTTGTGAAAGTACGTTGGTATTTAATCAATTTAACCCTAAAAAAAATATATCTCTTCTTATTTTGTTAACTCTTTTTGATTTAAATCACATCTTTTAGTTCATAAATTTTTCTATTATATAGTAAAAAAATTGTACGCCTTATTAATTAGAGTCCTGAATACGCTCATATACATGTTTAACCACCTTCATAATACTTATTTATCTACTAATAAAATTCGAGCATGAGATTTTATGTTGGGGTGTTGATCAGTTCGGTTATCGGGTTGTTTGTATTATTCGGTTCAAAAAAATTTCTGGGTATAACCGAAAATCGAACCAAAAATCGAACCGAATAAAATTTAGATTTAATTTTATATTTAAAAAAAATAACTACATAGATTTATAAAAGAAAAAATATTGCAAGTTTAAAAAATGTTTTTTATATTAGAATAAAATTTAAATGAACATATACATAAACATATAAAAAAATGTTTATATTTATATGAATTTGATTTTTGGTTCGGTTTTCGGTTTAGATTGTTAAAATCATATCCAAACTTAAAATTGAATATTTAATTCGGTTCGATTCGTTTTTAGCAAATTTGGTTTGGTTATAAATTCGATTCATTTTTTTTGGGTTGTCGGTTTATTCGGTTTAATAACCGCACAATGGCACCGCGCACACCCTTAATTTTATGTGACACTATTGAAATGCCCGACATTGAGCCCAACAATATATTGAGAGCCTTTTAAAAGCGTTTGGCCCAACATACATACATAGAATGATAGAATTATTTCGTTTGCCTTTTTATAGATGCATTTCATCTTAATTTCTGTAAACCTTTTTAATCATGTTACCTTAATGTCATTGAAAGTGGACTTAAATTATTGAAAGCAAAGTTAATATCAACTACGTAATAAGTTTGTATTTACTTTTGAAATATGTTTTTATGTATTTGAATTTGAGCATGAACATCTATTTTTTTAGAAATTAAAATAGTAAGGTAAACACTTTTCATGAACGCGCCTCCATCTTCATCGGGGCTCCCCGTTGAGGCGCGATGCTCCTTCAAACCCGCAACGTTTTAATCGGGAATCTTATCGGGTTATCTTTTTTAGGTGAAATTCTCGACCAAAGCCGCACAATTTCACATTTATTATTGTTTTTAAACCCTTAATAATAACCTTAAGAATTAAGAACCTATTATTAATAAATTGCAAACAAGCCTTTTAAGTTTTCAACAATTGTGTTATTCATAAATAATGATACATTTAAACGTAAAAAATTACAACTTAAAAATATCACATTAAACAAGTATCTATAATCACAATTTTGCAATCTTACAAAGATAAATAACTAACAATATTAGAAAAATATTTTAATTACGTAAATATTAACAAAACTAGCCTTAAGGCCCGTCTGTTGGCCGGCTAGCTTTAAATTATTATTTGAAGATATAAAAATGAGAGGTATAATGTATTGTATAAATAACCAAAAGGTTAGTTGTTTGTATGTTGACGCTGTTCGTCTTTGTGACAAAACAAAGTTGTTGTCTTGTGATTTATAGTCACTAATTAAAACGAATTCTGCTAACATAAGATCATTGATCACACTAATTAAAAACGAATTCTGCTAAATAATATTTGGATTCATAGTTTGAATCAAAAAATACATGATTTTATACATGAAATGTTCAACAAATGTTATTTGTTAAAAAATCCCCCATGTTCTTTTTAAAGAATAGTATGATGTTCATATTTAAAGTTTCTAATATAATATATTTAGTGTGAATGAGTTAAATCAAAATATTAAATCACATTGTGTTCGTAATACTGAATATATGATATGATTTTCATATATGATTTTCATTTCACATATGTACTATATATAGATGAAATATCTGTATTACAAACAAACATAAATTCACAAGATGCATAATATGTAAAGTGCTTAGACATAAGTGATTTTAAAAGAAAATAACTGCATATCATCTTCAAGATAAACGAACATAGTGTTGTTTGGTATTGGGATAAATCACCAAAAAACCAAACTTATTAAAAGTCTAACAGGATGTAAAACATCCAAAACCATCAAACAAACAAAATAAAAACAATTGTCTCAAAACAACCATAACGAAATGATAAAAAGCTCTTGTGAAAACATTGAAGACGATATATGACTGCTAAAATAGCTCATTCCTCTGGTTCAGTCTTCACTTTCACAATCATCTTTCCTTTCTTTGCTTGTTCTTCTTCCTCATTATAATCATCCAAATCGATGATTGCTCGTTTCTCACTTCCTGAACTGGATGACTCACCTTCAGAACTTGCAACTCCTTTTGACTTGGGAGTTTCCTCAATGCTGAATGGGACAACATCACTTGATGAGAACTTGCTTGAGCTGCCAGACTTCAAAAGGGGAGTTTGCACATCACCCCCAGCACCCTATAAAAATGGTTTTTGTTTAAAATGAATTATGGGTAGATGATTGTGTACAAACAAACTTTAAAATTGAATAATATGATGAAAACACTGGTTGTGATTATATAAAAATACTTGTACATAGAAATCCTTCTTGAAGATATCTATCATGGTTTGATCCCCGGATAGCTTTTGAACTTGGTAGACATGATGATTGTTGTTAATATTGTAGTCACTATTGGAATCAGAACAACAATGTTTTCCCAACCATGTTATTTAGCTCCGAAGGGAAATAGTCATCATAGTCGAAACCATGCTGATTAAGAAGAGTATAGCATTTTACTCCAGATAGTTGAAAGACCAAGTCATCAAAAAGAAAGAGGGATACTGAACCGGTGTCATCTATGACACGAATGATTACTTTATACCTGTAATGTTAAAGTTCGTTATTTAAAATGAAATATACGAAAACACAAATGTTTATAGTTAGGATTAAAAACGAATCAATAATGATTTATAATGAATATAATCAGAGCTGATCCCAACACCAGTTTCTTTTATTCCTTTGTGGACGGTGCAATTCCACAACTTCATTCCAACCTCAGCTTCTTTTACGATTCTACCACACTTCTTACAGGCGAGATACGCCCATCCATGCTCTCTATGTAATTTGTGGATCCTCGCATACAAAATGCAATGAAATCCCTGAAAAGGATGAAATGTTACTAATATTTAAAACTCAGAATCAAAACTAAATAATGTGTAAAAATTGAGAATAAAAAATTACTTTCTCAGCTTTACGTATCGAGCTAACCGTTTTTTTATTACACCTTGAAAAAATTCTTTAGGTGTCAATTCCCTTTTCACAGGTGAGAACACAGATATGATCTTTTGTTTGGGATCATAGCCTTCCACAATTGCGTACCTATAACATGTAAATAAAAGTTTAAGATCTAAAAATAGTTGCACTTCATCTTTTCAGTACATACTGTTAACAGTATATGCTGTCATTGTTATAAAGTATGTTATGTAAGCCAGAGTGTTTCGAGTCTAGAAAAGGTTATGTCTCACCAAGTTTGTACATTACAATTTTGTATGTATGTCTGTTTGTATGAGGGTGTTTGGATGGCCACATAATTGTAAATACTTGGTTTGTGTTTTATCAAATTGTGGTGGGTCATTATTTAGTTGTGATTTTAGTACATATAATAGATAAAAGAGTACACAAAAATATGCTACTTATAATGTGCATTACAATTTTGTGCGTATGTATGTTTGTAAGAGGGTGTTTGGCTGGCCACATAATTGTAAATACTTGGTTTCTGTTTTATCAGATTGTGGTGGGTCATGAATCAGATGGTGATTTTAGTACAGATAATATAGAAAAGAGCTCACAAAAACACATGGAGGATTGAAGTTTTACCTTTGTCTAAAAGCAGCCACTTTAGGTATATCATCATTTATGAACAGTTTGGTGGAAAAAATGGCATTGGCGACATATGGTTTTTCTGCAATAAACCTTATTCAAGTTAGATATGAAATGATAAAAAAAGTGATTATAATAACTAAATTGGATAGCAAATTACCATTAAAATACTTGACTTTTGCCAATTGAAGTATCATAACCACATGACCAAGTGATTCCCTCTGTTCATACAAATTATCAAACTTTTTGGCCTATGCATCGAAAAAACAACATGCAAGTTTCACGCCACTGTTAACCAATAACAAAATATATAAAAACAACAAAATAGAAAATAGATTTATGCTTGATACCAGTTATAATAAAATTCTTACTCAACATCCTCAAGGAATAAAGTCCTTATTTTGTCTACTCCAAAGCTGTTAAAAGGGATATAATCTGTCATTGATACAACTGTTCCAATGACATCTGCAATATGATAATCATAAATAATTATGAAAGGCAACAAATATTATATGTGTATGAAACAACCTTTAAAAAATTAAATAATAAATGAACTCACCAACTACATCAGACTCAAAATTGCACACGTGTGACAGATGTGTTCTTATAAAAATTCATCTTGAAGCGACGATTTAGTAACGGAAATTTTCCTCCGTTATCTCCAACACCAAAATTACCTATTTGGTAACATGAACCTTCATCAATCAAAAACTGAAACTATCTGATATTTTTGTTCCTGACTGTAGCCTGAACACGATTACCCTGAAATAGATAAAAAAATCAATTGCATAGGGTTTTTGAAATTCAGATATTCATAAAAGAATTTTGTTCTTAATTTTAAAAAACATAAAAATTCATAAAACAAACCTGTGCATCTTGAAACACCATGTCCAGTGCCCAAACTTTGTTAGGCCTACCAACAGGGTGAGACTTCCAAAGGCTAACGCATCTACCCAAAACTTTTAGATCATCAATCATAGGATCGGTGTCGCCCAATAGTGTGAGATTCTGATCGAGAATCTGATCCGTTTTTTGTAAGCTACAAAGAAAAAAAGAAACAAACTTTCAGGGATAACAAACAATAGTATAATAGTTGAAGTATGATATGAGAATACTCGGAGATACCTTTTGAGAAAATAGAAGAAGATGGGAAAATACGAGTGATGATCTGTGTTTACAATCGACCAATTTATAGGGTGTGGATTAGGATTAGGTTAACTATGATTTCAAATTTTAAAAATTAAACTGACTAATTATGGTAACTATTTTTCCAGTTAATTTGATTTTCCAAAAATCATGGTATGTAGTTACAACTATTATCAATCTCTTTCCTGAAATCATGTTAGCATTAAAAAATTTAAAAGTATCCATGGATTATCAAAGTTATTTCAGGAATCTGAACATTCTATTCAAAATTTTCAAAGTTCCCATAGATTCCCAAAAACGCAATGATCCAAAAATATGACACACCAAATAAATCCCTAAACAATATACCATAATAAAAAAAATCTCCAAACAAAATGTATCAATATCATAACATTGTAAATGGGTGATTCTGATGCTAACATCTATAACATAACATAACATTAACACATAAAAGTATCAATATCATGACAAACCGAATTAATTTGAACACAGAAGTTAAATGAATCACTAACCTTGTAAATCGGTGATTTTGATGCTAACATCAATTGACATCCTGTTAAATTATGATCAATGGTGTTTCTTTATCAATTTAATAATATTATTTAGCCGAATATAATTGGGGGATTTTTGTGTTCATAATAATTGAGGGTTTTTTGAAAGGGAGGAAATTGAATCATTATAATGTGATGCGATTCTTGTTTAGATGATTAATAGTTGCAGATATCAGTATTCGATTTGAATGTTGTTTACATGATTGATTGTTTACACGATTGATTTTTTTGTGGTTTTGTTTGTGAATGAAAAAGAATGAAAAAATAAATGGTGAGTGAATGGTAGCCCTTGATTATTTTCATGGGACATGATTCAAGTCCTTTACTATATATATAATATATAATATATAATATAAATATATAACTAAAATATCCAATATCAATAATAGAAGAGTAAGTAAGTATTCCGTGAGGCTTTAAGAAGGAAATTTACTTTTATTCAAAGTAAAATCCCAAAAAACCTTCCCGGGTCGTGTCCCAATAAGGTGTGAATTAAAAATCAAGGTTAAGTTCGTGATCGCGTGATTGAATGATCAATATTTAATTTGGATTCTATTTCTATAATTAAAATGCAAAAACAAGTAAAGGCACGCTAAAAACGAAAGCAATTAAAGCTAAAACACTAAAAACGATAACGAGATTCTAATCCCGTTCTTTAAAAAACTAAATTCTACAAATTTAACCATAAAAATGCAAATTTAATTTTTAACAATCCTAAATGATTAATAAAAATTTTAGAAAAAAAGAATTATATTTTTTTGACTTTTATTTAATTTATTATGAATAAAAAACAGTTTTTATCAAAATAAATAATAAAAATACTAAACTATTTATAAAAAATCTGAAAAATTCATGAAAAGTATTTTGAACAAGTCTAAACCTAAGAAAAATAAAACGGAAAAATAAGCTGAATAAAATAAGCAGTAAATAAGCTAATTAAAGCTGAAAGGCAAAATAAGTAAAACAACCTTAAATAATAAATGTTGCAAGTAAAAACTGAAAAAGACCCAAGGGCGG
>BQNB010010861.1:19432-82852 GCA_026074375.1 Tanacetum coccineum
TTCTCTCTCTAGAAATATCTCTCTATGTGTTTCTCTCTCTAGAAACTAGCCAAGTCTAAGAATCGACCCCGTGTTATGATATATGGTATACCACAGAACTCATCAAGAAGAGAATCGATCTTTTGAGAATCATTAATCGAAGTATCTCGATGAAGCAAAGATTCTAAAAGATCGGATTCAGCATTAAAACAAAGATATTCATATTACCTCATCATCAATTTGATCAACCTTAGTGGAAGTGATTTCTTCATCAAGATCAAAGAGAGGATTAGAGAAAATTTTAAAATTCTCATTTGGAACGTCCTCTTCGGAAAATGACTCATCACTCGAGGTAAAATCTTCATCGATATCGAAGAGAGGGTTAGAGAAAGTAAGATCATGATTCTTTGAAGAATCATCATACGGAGGCAAATCACACTCACCTTCGGAAGAATCTTCGGACTCACTTTTGGATTTGGACAAGGTCCTCGACACTAGACTTTATTAATTCGTCCGATTCTGTTTCCGGAATAGTGTCAAGATGCTCATCCTCCATTATGAGAGAGTCAACGGGCTCCTCGGTTGATAAAGCGGGTGTGATTGCAACACACGGAGGAAGTCCAGAAATAATAGTATCTTTCAAAGGAATAGAACTTTCCTCGTCATCGTCATCATCGTAGCAAACGGGAATCTTCCAATATCGGGCTTTAGCCGCTTGCTCTTCTTCAATTCGCTTTTCTTCTTCCTTCTTTTGTATATATTGACCAACCATATCACATACGGATGTTATTTGCTCCAAAAGCTTATTTTGAGAATTGAGAAGGTCATTTTGAGCATTTAAGATTGGATGATTGATGGTATATTGCGGGGGTTGAAATTGGTCAAAACCAAAAGAATTAGGATCATAGCAAGAATTTTGCTCGTGATAATAATCTTCATTCATTGGTTGACATTGGTAAGTTTCATGAGGACCCCCGTAATTTTCACAACAAGGAAATTGTTGTGGGTGAAAATTATCAAATTGGTCATAACCAGAATAATTAGAATCATAACACGGATTAGGTTCATAATAATTCAACGGTTGACATTGAAAAGCCTCATGCGGGCCCCCACAACGGGTACAACAAATATATTGTTGTTGAAAACTTTGAAAATTTTGTGGGAAATTAAAGTCCTGATTGTAACACGGTTCCGAATTATAGGTAAATAGAACTTGAGGTGGACAATCGTGACCATAATAAGCATCATTCCCACAAAAGTCATAAGTATACGTCGGGGGTTGTGGGGGTGGGTTAGGAGAATCATTGAAAAAATTAGGAGTGGAATCATAAGTGAATGAACTTCCATCTCCCGAATAGCATGTCGGATCAAAACTTGGCAAAGTTTGTGGGAGCTCATCATCGGTTTGATTGTTGCATGGTTCCGGATTAGAGATAATCGGAGCTTTCGGTGGACAATTATAGCCAATATGAGCACCTTTCCCACAAGACTTACAAGTGCATCGTTGACAAAAGATTCCATCTAATGAATCACCGCACTTGTGGCAACAATGGTCAATTTGTGGAGGACTTTGTGAATAACCGGGGTCTTGTTTGACAACGAATGGCTCTTGAGGAGAAGTAATTTGAAGGAAAAGTTCCTCCAATGTCTTTCATGTTAAAGCACATCTTCGACAATATAGACCATGAACCGGGTCTCCACAATCGAGACAAATTCGTTCAATTTTAAGGGGTCGTTGAGACGATTCGGGTATTGGAACAAGATCTTGTCTTCAAGACTCCCTTCCAAACAACCACAGTTTGCAGTGTATAAAGCTCCACACAACGAGCATTCTTTAATCGCGTAAAGGGAATTTAAACGACGATCGAATGACATCATAAGAATTAAACGTAAAGAGAGATAAGAAAAGAATTAAATGATACGAAGAAAAAGAAGATTATTTTTGGTTTTTCGAATGTTTTAAACAACATACTTTACAAACACGGACAAAACGAGATTGAATAACTTAAACCGATAATCAACTTGCTTCACGGTAGCTCTTTAAAAGAAAAATGCACAAAGGAGCGGAGGAGCAGGAAAGCGCGAACCTATTATAAACCTTCTCCTTTCGGGTCGTAGTTCCTCGGAACAACCCACCTTTTACCCACCTCTTATAGTTTGTTTTCAAATATCAAGGCGTGTCGTATTTCTACAAGTGACTCAAGGAAAGTTTTAAATTTTTGGTTTGGGAACTTATTATGATAATGCTTCAGTTGAAAGCATTATATTTATGATGCTTTTTATTCTTATTTAAGGAAAATGTTTTTATATTTTTGGTTTTCTTGATTTTTTTTCTTAATATTTATATGATAAAAAGAAAATAAAAAATATTTTTGTATTTTGTATTTTATAAATAAAAGAAAATATTACAAACGAATACAATAATTCACAAGGACAGGTCTTTAAGTCCTAATCGTCTAACCGTAACGTTATTGTCGCATACACACATCCCCGGCAAGCGGCGCCATTTTGTTGATTGATAAATTAGACCCTTCTATATATAAATATAAATAAATATATAAATATAATAATGAGAATCAAAAATATCAATCAAATGTAGTAAACCGGGAAGCATGCGATTCCCGGGTCGTTTATCCCCAACGAGGCGTGAAATTAACGGTTACGTTATTGGATTGACAATTGGATGCTTGAATGAAGAAGGATTTGATTGGGTTTTCTAAATCCTACGGGAAATTACAAAAATTTAAACTAAGATATACTTAAAACTACGGGAAAATCATAAAAAGGCACGGGAAATTAAACCTAAACTACGGGAAAGCATAAAAAGGCATTTAAATAACTTAAAAATCTACGGGAAGCATAAAATAAGCATAAAAGGAAATCCTAAGTCTAAGGGAACATAATTATAAATGCACTTAAAGCTAAAACACGAAAACGAGAACGGGAATTAAAACCCGTTCATTAAAAAAAATGAATTTTGAAAAATTAACCCTACGGATGCAAATTTATTTTTCCTAAGTCCTAAATGATAAAAGAAAATTAAAAAAAAATTAATTATATTTTTTTGATTTTTATTTTATTTATTATGATTTAAAAATAGTTTTAAAAAGAAATATTCATTAAAAATAGTAAATTAATTGGGAAAAATCTAAAAAATTACAGGAAAAATACTTTAATGTATGCTGGATTTAAGAAAAATAAAGGGGTGAAGACAGCTTATCAAATAAGCTGTCTAATAAGCTAAAACAACTTTTTAGCTTAAAGGGGCAAAAAAGGGGGTAAAACAATATTTTGTGCAAAAGAAAATAGAAAAGACCCAAGGGCACTAGTGTTAGCAGAGGTGTGTGTGAGGCTTTGGTGTTAAAGGGGGAGGTCATGGGTTCGACTCCCATGGCCTCTTCTTTTTAAAACACATTTTTTTTTTCATTTTTCTTTTTGCAAAATTATAAAACAGACAAAGATAAGCAAATTTAAAAAAAAGAGTTTTTACAAAATGTTAAAAATAAGCCTAAATAAGCTAAAGGAATGGTGACAGTTTGCTTATTTAACTAAGTGACATAAAGAGGGAAACTGTTTAGCTTTTTATGGCAAATAAGCACCAGACAATGACAGAATAAGCTAGACAAAATCACACTTACACCTAATAAGCTAAAAGGACCCAAAATAAGCTAAGAATTTGAGCAACTAGGCACTTAAAAAGAAAAAGGTAAAGGCACACTGCTAAGTTACACTAAATCCTAATTAAGCTAGACTGTTTGATATTTAAAGCACAAATAAGCTAATGGAAAACTAAAATAAGCAAAAACATATAAGCTAATACACCTATTGAGCAAGCATGATCAAAATAAGCCAGGGAAATAAGCAACACAAGGAGAAAAAGCAAATAAGCACCTATGGCCAAAATCAGTTGTCAAGGCAGCCTATATGGTTACTTTTGAGCTTAAATTTAAAGCTCTTAAAGGATCCTTATGGATATAGGGCTTATACTAGCTTAAAGCCTGAACAATAAGCTCTCTAAAACAGCAAACAACAATGAGTTTGAAACTAATTTAATCCATGAAAAAAAACTAAGCCAAAAGGGCTGTTTTACTCAACTTATACTGAGTTTTGGTTTTTCTTAAAAGACAAAGGGCTTATTTGCAGCCTCATATTTAAGCTAGATTAAGACTTTTAAAAACTAAGATAAGTTGAAACAGATGGAGTCTACCCTATAAATTGCTTATGTTTTCAATTTCAGCATCTAAAACATACATTAACTAAACTAAAAGAGAGATTGAAAAATGGACATGTTAAACTTAAAATGACTTGGACAAATTTTGACTCGAAACAACATGGTCAAATAAAAACTAAACTATGCCTTACTCTACTGAATTTAACCATAACATAGAGTCCTAAAAACAACCTTAAAGCAACTTTTAGCAAAAATCAAATTAAAACCAGTTTGAAGAGATTTTTAAATCACAGGTTTGGACATCTTTTAGACAACACTTAAAACAAACTCAAAGACCATAAAACTTTTGGAAAACTGAGTGAATCAACTTAAAAATGCTTGTTGAAGATAGACAAGTGACCCAAACTATTTTAACCCGTTTGACCACTTGTGCCAAACACCCCTTAAAAGGGCAGTTTACCATTTTTAAACTTGGTTAAGCTATTTTAAGGCAAAACAAGATTACACATAACAATAATAAGCATCAATAAGACAACTTTAACAGACAATAACACTGATATAAGCAAGGATTAACAGATTCAGTAATATAAAGAAAATGATAATTTTTATAAAAACTTAAAACTTGAGCTTCATTAAAAAGATTACAAATGCTTAAATAAAAGAGACAGAGTTAAAAACATAATTTAAAGACATTGAAAATAAAAAAATTACAACTAAAATTAAAACTACTCCTACATAACATTTAACTTCTGTCTTCTTTCTTTAATATATAGCTGTCCAGGTCTTCAGGGCCTTGTGTTTCTTGTGTTTGTTTGGTGAGAGGCTCGAAGCATTAATCTTGACCATCCATTATTTCTTGGTCCCCAATCCATATGATCTGAACCCTTGATTCACTTGTCCAATGAGAAGGCATGGGATTGCCAACCTATTTTTGGGGGTTTGTGGGATGTGGGGTTAAGCTGTTTTGTCAAGGGGTGAAGTTTGGAGGGATGTTGCAGGGTGTGACAGGGATGTACAGTAGTGGGGTTAGGGTTTGGCGGGAAAGGGTGTTTTATATAGGTTTTGGGATTTTGGCAAGATAGGTCCTTTAGGTTGTATTGTTATATTACACAGGCAGTCCTCGTGGATTAACGGATGTTAAGGTTAAGTGGGTGTAGGGACTAACGATGTAAAAAGGTTTGAGGTGTACGGGTTAATGGTGTTAGTCCCTAAGGACTGTTTGTGTAAAGGAAATAGGGGTAAAGGGTTAAAAGGGGTTTGTGGTGTGTATAAGGGTTGGGCCGGTTTGGTTTTTGGGCCAGTATTTAAATAAAAGGGGTATTGGGCTTTAAGGGTACAAAAGGTTTTGTTTAAATGTAGTGGGCTGACCCGGCCCACTAAAATGGGTACGGGTCGGCCCATTTTATCATGATAGGGTTTCGGGTTCGTTTTTCCAAGCTTTTTCCAATGTCGTATCCCGGGGTTGACTTTGACTTTGACTTTTTGGTCTTTGATTTCGATTTTGACTTTGTCTTTTCACGCTCTTCCATTCCGTGCTCGGTTTTGGTCCGTTTTTGCTTGATTTTTTGTCCTTTTCTCGGATATCCGTTTCCTGCACAATATAAATGAAAACATACAAATACAAAGTATTTTTGGTACGTTTTTGGTCATTTAAGTCCGATTTTAAAGGTCAAAGGTATGTGTATTTAGGCACATACCAAAATCCCCCATACTAAACTATTGCGTGTCCTCACGCAATGCTACAAGTAAGCACTTAGAAAACTAAGAATCTCAATCCCCCTCGACTAATAACCTCGAAAAGTAGCTAAGTGTTCGTCAAGGGGAATGAAAGAATCAAAAGTTTTAAAAAGCCCCGTTTTTACCTTTTAAAAATGTATTCACTTATTCCTACACATATTTTTGTTCTTTTCATTTTCTCATTTTTTGTACTTTTTTTAAGCAACTAACTAACTTATTTGACTTTCGTTATTTTTATAACCATTAGGGATCATAGAACAAGACGCATTTCAATCCTAAAATGCCCCAAAAAGGATAAATTCATCGTCCCCAACTTTTCACTTGTCCCAAACCAAGCTTAAAACGAAATCACCGTTAAATATAAGTTAAGATGCTAACACTACTCATATTTGCAACTTGTAAACTTTTCATTCCCGGCAATTATTATATTAAGGTGAATGTGCCATTTTGAATTTCAACCATGGATCAACGTTTTTTATGCAAAATTTTATGCTTCACGTTCCACCCGAGAATAATGAGTTTGAAGGCGAGATCATCCCATGTAGCGACTTTCGTCTCGGCACATCCCAACCTCGCGGCTAAGTGACCAGGCTTTTGACACCCCACAGAGACTAGTATCGGGACTCACGGACCTTCGGTCTCAAAAACTCTTAGGCTTCCCGTTTATTACATCAGCCTGATTTAGAAACTTAACATAAAATAGTCTTAGGTTCAAAAAGCTATTTAAATTTAAGAAAAAGAGATTTTCCCTATATTTATTAATTCACATTTACTACACTTAATATAATTATTCATTCTTAAGGAAATCCTCGACCTTTTAGAAGGCTGCAACATCGGTTGTGAGCCGGCAAGATGCAGCAAACTTTTATCAGTCTCGGATTATTATTCTTACTATGGGCTTTCTTTAGAAGGCTGCAACATCGGTTGTGAGCTGGCAAGATGCAGCAAACTTTTATCAACCCACAGTTTATAATTATTACTCTCTTTTTTTTCATTTTTTCCATTTTTTTTTGAAATTACACATATAATTACCATGATATAGAGAAAATTTCTTTTTAGAAAATTTAAGTATACATTTGAACTAAAATTATTGATATCGACTATACTTTAAAAATTGTTGATTTAAGTTTAATTTTCGAAAAGAGCACGCATTATTAGTCCGGTTAGGAGCTTATGGGAGAAAATGCTAGAAATTACATACATGAGCTCTTAAGATTTCCAAATAATCCTTGTTTAGCATCCCACTCATAATTAACTCTATCATTTTTCGTTCTTCGCAAAAATCTATGAATGCTTAGTCTAAAAGTTAAGGAACAAGCTAGAGCTCAACACGCTCGATCGGGTCAAAATTTATTCTTATTCTACCCAGCAGGAAAGTCAAAATTGTGACAAAACACTTATTTTATTTTTGAAATTTTTTAAATTTTTGAAATTTTTTTTGAAAATTTGATGGTAAAAACGGGATTACGCGAAAACAACGGCTGCAGGCATAATCAAATCGATAGATCCCACCCATACTAGAACTAAACATTGTCCTTAATGTTTTAAGAAGGGTCTCTACGTAAATCCTAAGCCGTTTATTAAGTATGCTTAAAGATAAACGTTAGTCGATAAGATTTGGATATCGGATTCCCAAATGAAGTTGAGGATGTGAAGCTCGAGTGATCGAAGGATAAAATCGCAAGCACGAGAGTCATCACAATCCGGGAAATCCTGGACAATAAACCACAAAACACAAAACACGGGAAAGAAAGAGGAGAGCCTCTCACACAACAACAAAAAAAACGCTTATTCATTACTGCTACTATAATTATATAAGGATAAGCATGGGTTGCCACCCACGAAGCGCTTATTTTTGTTAACCGAGTCTTGAGCCTGACTCGATCCCCCATACTTGAGCTTTGTCAAAGGGGGTAGAAATGGGGATGACGAACACCTAAATTTGGAGTGTTGTCTCTAGAAATCAACATCGGGCTTTCATGAAGAGACAGCTTGGAAGTTTTAAAGCCCCGATGTGATAAGAGATGAACTTTGTCTACATTTTCGGATAAAAATGGAAGCAAAGTTTGAATCACTGGACAAAGGGTGGGTTAGGTGGGTAAAAGTCTAGGTATAAGAACATAGTGTTTAGAAATATCACCTACCACTTTTGTAGTCAAAAGTCCCGTATCGGGCTCAATTTCATCATCATCCGGTGGTTTTGCCGAAGGGCGAGGGGATGATGGATCATAATCACTTTCAAAGTGGAAAGACTCATGCTCAGGGAGCGAAAGGGAATCATCAGTAAGCAATTCTTCAAAGAAAAGGATATCCCCTTCGGAGTCATAGTCATCGGTCTCAATGCCTAGTGGCATCAAGTCATCCGGAGTAAGAAATAAATCAATTTCCTCCATGAGAGAGTCACTATCCTCAACGGGGATAGGAGATGGAGAGAAAGATTCGGTTATAGCATTAGAAACATCGAAATTAGAATCTTCCGGAGGGTGAGGAGATGAGTTATCATAAAGCAACCTCTCAACTGGATGAATTTCATCCTCCAGATCAAGGTTATCATCATCAATTCCCGATGGAATTGATTTGAGAAGAGTGAGTTCACCGGTGAACTCATCTAGAAGAGAATCAATCTTAGAAGAAGAATCAATCGAAGTATTTCGATTAAGCAGAGATTTTATAAGATTGGATACGGCATCAAAGGAATCAATTCTCGAGGGAATTGAAGTGATACTTTCTAACGCCTCATTTTGAATTAGATTCACCTCGGTAGCAATGATTTCTTCATCAAGATCAAAGAGGGGATTAGAGAAAATTTTAAAATTCTCCATTGGAACGTCCTCCTCGGAAAATGACTCATCATCACTTGAGGTACAATCGTCATTGATATCGAAGAGAGGGTTAGAAAAAGTAACAAGATGACTCTTGGGAAAATCATCACAAACGGGCAAATCCCACTGACCGTTGGAAGCATCCTCGAATTCACTTGGGGTAGGGACAAGGTTCTCAACACTAGACTTTATGAATTCGTCCGATTCTGTTTTCAGAATAATGTCAAGATGCTCATCCTCCATTATGAGAGAGTCAACGGGCTCCTCGGTTAATAAAACGGGTGTGATTGCAACACACGGAGGAAGTCCAGAAATAATAATATCTTTCAAGGGAATAGAACTTTCCTCGTCATCGTCATCATCGTAGCAAATGGGAATCTTCCAATATCGAGCTTTAGCCGCTTGCTCTTCCGCAATTCGCTTTTCTTCTTCCTTCGTTTGCATATATAGACCAACCATATCACGTATGGATGTCATCTGCTCAATAAGCTTATTTTGAGAATTGAGAAGCTCATTTTGAGCATTGAAGATTGGATGATTGACGGTATATTACGGGGGTTGAAATTGGTCAAAACCAAAAGAATTAGAATTATAGAAATTTTGGTTCATCGGTTGATACTGAAAAGTCTCATGAGGACCCCCACAGCTTTCACAGCAAAGATATTGTTGTGGAAAACTCAATGAATTTTGTGGATAATAATTATCACTAAAGTTTTTATTGTAGCTCGGTTCCTGCTCATAGACAAGCGGGAACCGTGGTGGACAATCATAACCGTAGTGGGAATCGTTCCCACATAACTCACACGAGTATGTCTCGAACTAGGGCTGTGGAGGTGGGTAAGAAAAATCGGGTGTTTCATTATAAGAATAAGGATTTGGGTCATAAACAAACTCATTTCCGGGTCTTACACTGCTACAGCCAGGACAGTTTCCACCATTAAACGGACCTCCACACCACGAGCAACCAAAATGGTTATACGAAGACATGACGAATAATTAAAATGGATAAGAGGGAAAAGAAGTTAAGAATTAAACGTAATAAGAGAATAAAGGAGAGTATTTTTTTTATAAAGATAATAAAAATGAAAATATTTTTTTGGAAATTTTTTTTTAATATTTATAAAATAAAATAAAAAATAAAATAAGAAGAAAAATATTTTTGGTTTTTTATATTTTTAATAAGTACGAAAATAAACTTTCCGAAGAAAGGATCTTCAAGGCACTAACTCCAAACACCAAGTGAAAATCGTACACCTCTCCCCGGCAGCGGCGCCATTTTGATTGAACGTATAAGTATATAGTATTTCCCGTTAGATAAGAAAATTACTTTAGGAAAAGTAATAGTCTATCTTCCGAGTGTCATTTTCACGGCGAGAGATGAATTGAAATCCATGTTAATGTTTTGTTTGATGCTTGAATATCGAATATTTTTGTTTTTGGTTTTAAACTAAAAATATAATAAAAATAAACTAGATTAAACTAATTAAGCAAGCTAATAAGATGAAGAATATATAAAGAAAAATATGTTTGTCAAGTAAAAATGAATAGATTCTTAAGTGTGAAGTTTTAGATCTTAATGATGAATTAATATTTATACTAAAATTGATATAAATGACAAATATGCTTGCTAAGTGACGTAAAATGTTCCTTAAGTGCGGACTTAGGTTTAACGAATTAAAATTCTTAGAAAACAAGTTGCAAGAAATTAAATGACAAGTAAAGTAAAATGCTTTTTAAAATAAATGACAAGTTTTTAAATTGCATTAAAAGTAAATGACGGTATGTAAATTGACTATTAATTTTTTTAACCTTTTTAAAACCGCACTTAAATTCCAAATCACTAATCACTTAGCAAACACAAGTTAAACTACTCACTACGCATGGCAAATATCAAATAAGCAAACATTTTATAAAATAAACTAATTAAATCTACACTAATAATTGAAAAGGATAAGAAAATGAAACCAAATTGAAGAGAGCCGCAAATAAACGATAACCACCCGATCTTACAAACTTAATAAACAAATAAGTTTATCACTTTTAAGCTCTACTTCACATTAGCAAATAAGGTGTCAACTTTATCTACCTGATTTCTTTCTTAAAACTTAAAGATAAAACTTTATCTATTTATCAACCTTATAAGACCCTTAAGCTCGGCCTTAGATGAAGAAGGATGGAATAAGAAATAAGACATGAAAAGTTAAGACAAAATAAGCTAATAAGATGAAAACTTTTTAGAAAAATATTTATTTTGAAAACTAAATTTTGTCAAAAAAAAAATAAAAAACTAAGATTAAATCTATCTAAAAAACTATCACTTTTGAAATGAAAACTAGAATGAAGCTAAAAGCTATCAAGGCTTTTTCGAAAAAATGATGAAGAAAAAAAGCTTAAAATAAGCCAATTCTCAAATAAGGCTACAAGGTACATTCGAAATAAAGCCCCTAGATTAAATAAGCATAAGAAACAACTATAAAGTATAGAAGTTATGACTAAATAAGCTAAAAAATCAAGCTCTCAAGATAAAGGTGCTCATGACTTAATGAATAAGATCGAGTTAAACTCAGACACCCTTTAGGCATCGATCGAGCTTTAATCAAACAATATCACTTTTGAAAAAGTAAAGACAAGAAAAGAGAAAAAGATGAGATAAGCAAAATCTATTTTAGAATTTATTCTAAAGACAATAAGCTAATAAAAAGATGAAAACTTTAGATCTAAATCTACCCAAAACAAAGGTGTTCAATCAAGTGAACATGGATAGGGTATATTTAAAGATTTAGATCTAAGAAAAATAAGCTAGAATTAAAAAAGCAACAAACTTTATGCTAGAAAATAAGCTAAAAATATAAGATCTATTATTTTTAGATCTAATCCACCCGAAACTAAGATGTTCAATCAAATGAACTTGGATCGGGTATGATTAAGGATTAGATCTATATTAAAAAAAATAAGCTTAAATAAAAATAAGCAATTGAAAAATAAGCCAAAATAAGCTCACTCGAAAAGCTCTAAATCGAAAACAACAAAAAATAAGCTAGTCTAAATAACTATTGAAATAGCTAATTATAGATATAAGTCTTAGAAAGAGATGGGATCCAAAAATAAGCAATAACAGTGACTTATGTTGGAAATAAGCAAAAGAAAAGAAAGAGTAAAAGAATAAGCATAAGAAATAAGCATTAAGAAATAATAAGCATTTAATAAAAACCAACCATAAACATCTTCAATAATAAGCTCAAAATCTTGATTAAAATAAGCTAAATAAGCTTTAAAAAAGCTTTTTAAAAATACTAATAAGCTAAACTAAATAAGCTAAAATCTATACTACTTTTTTGAGAGTAAACTAGAAAAAAAAATCCTAACTAACCCCTGTTGCTGCTGCGTGAGATGTATTTATAGCCCAAGTGGGGAGGGGCAATTTCATCATTTCAGGTGGTCCAGACGCATCCGGGGAGTATTTTCGTCATTTCGTCCCAAACGCTATTATACAGCGTACCTCGTACGCCAGCTGGATCCACCAATGAGAGCATGCCACGTAGCCTTCTAGAAACCTCGTACCTGTAATCCTATGAACAGTACCTTGTACTCCAATCATTAGAATGCCACGTGTCACCACCTGAGTGGTGCCACGTGGTGTAATCACTGTTCCGGCACCAACCGTCACAGGAGCCACCACTGGACCACCACTTCAACGTCGCGGTCCAAACGGTGGCAAGTGAAGGTCAACGGTGGCGGCGGTCAACGACAGCTAACCCAACCACGGTGTAAAAACAACCCCCAAAAAATGTGTGTCCAGCGGCAGTATTCGATGGATGACTTCATAATACACACGCTAGATACAAGATAACCGACCTCTAAATTGTCGATTGAAAATAATCTCAATTGATTTCCTTGGAAATTGATATTACAATTTGTCCCATAATTCATCACCATTTAAAAACTTGATGTAATATCCAAGCACTTCAAGTAAGCCGAAGTATCATATCACCTAAAAAAACATCTTAAAACGTCACATAAAGTTGGTGAATTTCATAGGTTTAGTTTAAATATGAATGTAAGTTTTCAAATGAATTAATTTGTCACTGTGTCATCAACAGTAACACATGTAAAAAATCGCAAGAAATTTTATAAAAATGCACCGACACATTTTATGTCACCAAAAGTACCAATCTTATCCCAAATATTTATAAAGAATGCATGACCAATTTATTGTCACCAAAATATTTCAAGTATGTATCGCCACTTTATTCAAGGCACAGTAAATATCCATGTGAGTATAAAACAATGATTACAATTAATCTAAATTCATGAAACTAATGCACTAATATAACAATAAGAGTTCATATGTAAGTTATTGTGTGGGCCTGTAGGCCGAACCAATCGAATCCGACATGTTTATAACGTGGTTGCCCAGTGATACTAATCAACACAACAAAATTCCACACCAAAAATCACAAAACATAACAAACAAATCACAAATCAACTACAAAATCCACAAACATCAAACACAAAAACCAATGGGGATTGTCAATCCCGAATATACTATTTTATAGGCATTCTCGTAGACAACATTCATAACTTCGTTGCCCAGTTAGAGCTTAATCCCCCGAAACGGGGATCCCACCCGAACATAGATCTATTCATAACATTCGCGCTCTTACCCCTTCCAAGTGATTTACAGTTCATGAGGATGTACGTCTACTTATATAAATCCCATCACAGGTGTCCCTTCCAAGAACACCCGGCGGATGATTTAAAGAATATATACTCCCGTTACCGGTGTCCCCTCCAAGAACACCCGGGCAGTAAAGTAAAAATATGTACTCCCGTTACCGGTGTCCCCTCCAAGAACACCCGGGCAGTAACCGTTTTTGTCATCAGTTCAATCCGCTAAGGGCTAATCCGTATCCTTGTCAAAGTAATAGTTACATATATTTGTGACCAAAAATGAAGTCTAGTAATATAATATCCCATAGCGAGCTATGTAAAAAGAGTATTGTGAACCACCAATTTGTAATCAAACATGTAAATGCATTTGTAAACAAGCATGTATCCCCCTCGCGGGTTTATAAACATTCAAAAGATTGAAAAGCGAGGTTATGAAACTCACATTGATGTTGTAGAACGATTGACAGATAGGCATCTGATATGCCCGACACAACGGAAGACGAAGCAGCTCGATCAAGAAGTTGCAGCTTAACTTAACTGCTAAGTCCCACTAGCCTAGGATACTGAATTTGGGTTTTCTCGATGAATAGACACATCAACGTGACACGTTGATAAAGATTTAGATCTAAAGTTGTAATAGTTTGGTGGTTGGTTAAATAAAATAAATCAAAAAGTAACGCAACGTGTGTAATATATTCCTTATATATTACATATAAAAATAAACCCTTATATAACTCGTACCGTGAGTTATATAACAATTACAAAGAATCCGAAGATTAATGTGACGTATATAATGCTGTGCAAGTATTATATAATAAGTGTGAGTAAAATAATTAAACCAATTAGTTTGACTCGTTTTCTGAAGATCCCAACTTTAATTAAATAAGAAAGTTCTTGTATAGGAACGTAAATCCTACTTTTTAAAGATTACCAATTAAGTTCAATGATGTTTATAAAGCTTTTACAATAATTATTATGCTATCTTCTAGCTGACAATTATAAAATATAAAATAATATTTTATAAATTTACATTTCGTTTCCTCGACGGGTCGTGGCTAAAATTGTTGTCTCAATTGTAAAAGTATAAGTTACTGATCGTGGATCGGAATTAATAGTATATTTATTCTTTTAGTATAATTTTAAAATAACTAGTCTCTTATAAACCGGTTAAAATAATAAAAGTTTAGTAAAACATACTAAATGTAAATTTTATATAAATTTCGTCATAGACTTTCTTTAAAAACGATTCCCAGATTCATAAAAATCTTAGCGTTTTCCCCTTCCCCTTCTCCCCCCCCCTCCCCCCCCAACTTTCTTTTATTTCCCCCGCCCCCATCCCCCCCCCCCCTTTTCCCCTCACCCCCCGCTCCCCCTTCTCCCCCCCCATTTTCCCCCCTCCTTCCTTTCACAACCCCTCCCGCTTTCCTCCCCCCCCCCCTTTTCCCCTTACCCCTTCCACCCTCCCCCTCCTCCTCCCACTCCCCCCCCTCCGTCCCGCCCCCCTGCCACCCACCACCACCCCCCTTTCCTCTCCCCCCCTCTCCCCATCCCCCCCCCCCCCCCCCCCACTTCCCCCCACCCCCCCCCCCCCCCCCTCCCCCCCCCCTCCACTTTCCCCCCCCTTTCCCCCTTCCCCCTTCGCCCTCCCCCCCTCCCCGTCTCCCTTCTTCCCCCCCCTTTCGTTCCCCTCTCGCCCCTCCCCCCCCTCCCCCCCCCTGTCCATTCACCCTCCCCCCTCATTTTCCCCCCTTCCCCCTCCTCTCCCTCCTCCCAACCCCCGCCCCCCCCCCCCCCCCCCCCCCCCCCCCCCCCCCCCCTCCCCCCTTCCACACCCCCCCCAACACCCCCTTAACCAATTATAATTTTGTTTTGCAATTTATTAGCGTGTCAATATATCCAAGCCTCAACGTGTTTTATAAAATAATATTTATATGTTATTAAATCTAAACCGACACAATTAAAAATAAAAAAATAATCATATTTATTTAACCATTGAACCACCATTATTTATCCGGTTTTAATATATCTTTAAAACCTTACGATATATAATTGTCGTTTTGTATAAACCAAACACACCCTTTTTGTTGTGAAAACTAACCAAACGCACCATATTTTGTTTACACGGCCAAACGCACCCTAACTGATTTTCTGTTAAGCCAAACACACCCAATGGCGAATCCTGCCAAACCAAACGAACCCTCGTCGGCGTCACTTAGTAACCAAACACAACCCCTTGGTGCTAACCCCTTAGCCAGACCGACAACCTAACCCGCAAGCCTAATAAACCAACCAAACGCACCCTTACTGCTTTAATAAACCCAAACACCCCTAATCTGCTATAACAACCAAACACCCCTATACGGCTTTTCCTGCTCAACCAAACGCCCCTGTTTGGCGTTATCACAACCAAACGCATCCTAATCTGGTGAAAACACACCACCCGCACCCTCGTGGGCGGCAGAAAACCGACTCACCCTTTGGTGTAAACCACAAAACAGACGCCCCTTGTGGGCTGCTAAACCCAACCCGAACGCACCCTTTTTATAAACCCAACGCACCTATTTTGGGTTTATAAAACCAAACGCACTCTGATGGTGTTACAAAACCAAACCAAACACACCCCTTGGTAGTGGTGACTACCAAACACACCCTTGTGGTGGTGGCAGTCAACCAAACGCACCCGTTTGTGGTGTTGTTTTGAAACCAACGCACCCCTTACGGTGATAAGAAACCAGCCGCACCCTCTTGACTGAGACCACAAACCCGCGCACCTTTGGGTGTTATAACCAAAAACAAACGCACCCTACTGTGTGAATTTTTAAAACAAAGCGCACCCTTGTGGTGCTTATATGATGACGATGATGATGAGGACGGTGGTGGTGGGGGGGCTGTCGTGGGGTAGCAGCCAAAAAGGGAGGCTGTGGCGGCTGTGGTGGTATGGTTGTGATGATGATGGTGACGTTGATGGAGATGTGTGAATAGGGTGGTGATGTTTGTTTGTGTGGCGTCGTGGTGAGTAAGCAGCGGGGGTGGTGGTGTTGTCGTGTGGTGGATGTGGGTGGTGGCGAAGGCTGTGGCAGCCGGAGGGGGGGAAAAAACGGCGCGTGGCCGCGAGTGGTGGTGGGGATCGGGTAGATCCGGTAAAGAGAAACCTTTTTGGATTCCGACCGGAAATCTCACCGGAAAAGTTTTTCGGTGGCCGGCGACGGCGGCGGTGGTGGCGGAGGGTTGGCCGGCGGTGGCCGGACAAATTGAGGGAGATAGAGAGAAGTGAGGGGTGTGTGTGTTTATATTTGTAAAATGAAATAAAAATGATATAAAAGTTTTATTTATATTAAAACTTTTTAAAGTAAGTGATAAGTCTCAATAGTTTTGGATGAATTATGTAGAATTTTTAATATAGTTTTGACACTTATCGGTTCGGGACTCGTTTGAGCGACTTAACGGACGATTTAAAATACGAAATTTGCGTCATTGTGTTCCAAATCATTTTTCCGATAAAAATGAGTATTTATTTGATAGTATTTCATAAATATTTTCATAACATTTAAAATAAATATCTGTTATTTATTTTGTGACTCGGTTAAAATAAAAACGAGTTTTAACTCGGATATTCGCGTTATCAACAACGCTTAAATAATTAAAATATTAAATGATTTTATTTAATATTTTTATTAAATAAATAGTGATAATTAAAAATAAATTTAATTATTTTTGTGTGTCGGTACCCGTTGTGTGCAGTTTTTAAAACTTTTGCGAGGCTGTTTTAGCCCTCTTCTGCTTGTTTTCAAGTCTCGGGTAAAACTAAAAAGTTGTCTGAAATATCGTTTTACATCAAATTGCTTTAGGGTCCGAATCGTGAAAACGTGATTTAGTGGTTCGTTTTTGATAAATCAACTATGAATTAATATATATCATTTTTCGTTTTCGAATCAAATAAGTTAAAAATAACTTTCCCTTGAGAGATGTAATAATAAATATGATTTATTATTTAAAATATGTTCCGAAAATTTTACCGGTCACGCGGTAATTGCTTTTATGTGACAATGAACGACCAAAAGTCAAAAAGGTCAAGTCAGACTCGAAAAGTCAAAGATTAAAATAGTCCTTTAAAATTTCGAAAATTCCCGGATGTTACAGTACCTACCCCTTAAAGAAATCTCGTCCCGAGATTAAATTTGTGTCACCCGCTTAGTGTGACTAAGAAAAAGACTTAAGATTTAATAAACCAGTTGAACATGACGCTGATAACTTTTCAGCAATATCGGATGCCTCGCCAACCCTTCTTAATAACTAAAATGGTTCGCTAGGTTGACCAGCATATCTAATCCATTAGAATAGGTATCTTAGGGAAATATCATTACAAGATTTATGGTTGGTATAAACGCTTTATGAAGAAAACCTCTTAATAGTGAACACGTCAAAGGAGAAAGTGTAGTCGCGTGGGTATGTCTATATAAAGTTATAAATGTCTTAAGGCAGAGTCTCGTTTCTGCTATCTGTAATGTTCGATGATTAATAACGGATGAGGCTAAAGGAGGTAAGTATCCAACTTACTTGGCAGTACTAAATAGTATCATGACTTAAATTGGTGTACTATTGGTCTGCAATGAATAATTCAACTGAATACTATATCGACATATGCTTATCTTGTTTAAGGTGGGTTTCATCACCTAGTTGATAAAGTTTGTACAATCTGGGACCACTCCAGGACCCAACAACAGCAACCATAACGACAATAACCGTAACAGACGGTGATGGAATATTTTACCTAGTTTCCTAGTTCGAGATTGAACTAAGTCCGTTAGCTCAAGAGTGTAATAAGTCTGTTAGCTCCGCAAACAGTTCGTGATTGTAAGGATTCGTAACGGCAAAATTAATAACTTCAGGAAGAGATCACGTAGTTCAAATGAGGCCTTGAGATTTTCGCTGAGTGGTATGACACCATTGTGTTTTTAAGTCCTCTTGACGAATTCCGGTGGTTATTGTGTTTGAGTTCATAATTGTGTCACATTGGATACCATTAAGCCCACTCATTTATAATTCATTACTTACATAAAGGAGCGTCCTAATTTATGTAAGTAAGAAATGATAAACTTATGGTTCGGGGATTTACAATTTCTTTATTTAACTGAAGAGGCATCCCAATCCTTTCAAATAAAGAGATTATAAATCATCCTACTTAATAATTCCCGATGTAATACGCGTACTCACATAACCTTCAAGGTGATGGATGACATGACGATGCATGTGCTCTAATGAGTATGGGACGAGTGTTCCAAACTCGTATTCGGAGATGGGGAGTAAAACTATTAGGGAAATCACATAGTCTTCAAAATCGTAAACGAGTCGACATAGCAATTATCATATCAATCCTCCTATTACAAGTCCCGCCCATACAAGACTTGTAATACTTAGATTCACACATAAATCCATGTAAACAGAACTGTGACGGGTTTTGTTTACATAGCAATTATCATATCAATCCTCATATTACAAGTCTCGCCCATACAAGACTTGTAATACTTAGATTCATCATACCATAATTCCCAGCAACAAAATTATGACGGCCCTTGTAATACAATATAGTATAAAAGCTATGAAAAAAATAAATTCATTAGAGACCATGTTATAACTTACGATGCCTGAGAACGAAGTGAGACCATTGCGCAACTCACAATGTCTAAGAAGCAAGATAAGACCATTGTATAGCTCACAATGTCTGAGGTATAATTGAGACCATTGTGCAACTCACAATGTCTTAAGAAATGCTCTGGTATTTATATAAATATCTCTTATATAAATAAACGTGCGATATACCAAAAGATGATAATGCATATATATTACATATATGTATGTCATGTAAGCACTTAATGCGCACGTAATGTAAGCACAAAAGCAAGTAGTGTGTATGCACTTTGAAAATGTTTGTTGTGATGCAATATTTGCGAAAACGACTATAGCCTTAAGGGAAAATAGCACCTAATTTTCTCTATAACCTGGCTCTGATACCAATCTATAACACCGCCAAAAATGCGTGTCGCAGCAGAAGTATGTCCGAGGGAGTTACTTCATAATACACAGCGCTAGATACACGAGAACGACCTCTAAATGTGTCGTTTGTAAATAATCTCATTGATTTCCATGAAATTGAATAGAGACATTTGTCCCATAATTGCATCACCATGAAAAACTTGAATGTATAGACTCCAATGCACTTCAAGTAAGCCAAGTATCTATATCACCTGAGAAAAACATGCTTAAAACGGTCAACATAAAGTTGGTGAGTTCATAGGTTAGTTTAAATATGAATGTAAGTTTCAAATGAATGTATTTGTCCACTGTGTCATCACAGTACCATGTAAAAATCCCAAAGATTTATAAAGAATGCACGACACATTTTATGTCACCAAAAGTACCAATCTTATCCCAAAGATTTATAAAGAATGCATGACCAATTTAATGTCACCAAAATGTTTCAAGTATGTATTGCCACTTTATTCAAGGCACAGTAAATATCCATGTGAGTATAAAACAATGATTACAATTACTCTAAGTTCATGAAACTGATGCACTAATATAACAGTAAGAGTTCATATGTAAGTATTGTGGGCCCTGTAGGCCCAACCAATCGTAATCCGACATGTTATAACGTTCGTTTGCCCAGTGATAGCTAATCACCCGAACGGGGATTGTCAATCCCGAATAGATCTATTTTATAGCATTCGCGTAGACAACATGCTATAACGTTCGTTTGCCCAGTGATAGCTAATCACCCGAACGGGGATCACACCCGAATAGATCTATTTCATAACATTCGCGCTCACCCTCCAAGTGATTTACAGTTCATGAAGTTGTGACGTAGACTTATATATATGCCCATCACAGGTGTCCCCTCCAAGAACACCCGGGCAGTGATTTAAAGAATATATACTCCCGTTATCGGTGTCCCCTCCAAGAACACCCGGGCAGTAAAGTAAAAATATGTACTCCCGTTACCGGTGTCCCCTCCAAGAACACCCGGGCAGTACCGTTTTTGTCATCAGTTCAATCCGCTTAAGCTAATCCGTAATCCTTTTTCAAAAGTAAAGTACATATATTTGTGACCAAAAATGAAGTCAAGTAATATATCCCATAGCGAGCTATGTAAAAGAGTATGTGAACCAATTTGTAATCAAACATGTAAATGCATTTGTAAACAAGCATGTATCCCCCTCGCGGGTTTATAAACATTCAAAAGATTGAAAAGCGAGGTTATGAAACTCACATTGATGTTGTAGAACGATTGACAGATAGGCATCTAATATGCCCGACACAACGGAAGACGAAGCGGCTCGATCAAGAAGTTGCAGCTTAACTTAACTGCTAAGTCCCACTAGCCTAGGATAATGAATTTGGGTTTCCCGATGAATAGACACATCAACGTGACACGTTGATAAAGATTTAGATTTAAAGTTGTAATAGTTTGGTGATTGGTTAAATAAAATAAATCGAAAAGTAACGCAACGTGTGTAATATATTCCTTTATATATTAATAAACAATAAACCCTTATATAACTCGTACCGTGAGTTATATAACAATTACAAACATTCCCGTGAAGATTAATTATGTATATAAGCTTACAAGTATTCTATAAATTAGGTGAGTAATAATAATTTTAATCCAATTAGTTTGACTCGTTTCCGTGAAAATCACCAACTTAATTAAATAAAATCCTTGTATAAACGTAATCGTAATGTTTTTAAGATTACATTAAGTTAACGATGTTTATAAAGGCTTTACAACAATTATTATGTTAATCCTTCTAGCTGACAATTAATAAAATATAAAATAAATTTTATAAATTTACATTTCGTTTCCTCGACGGGTCGTGGCTAAAATTGTTGTCTCAATTGTAAAAGTATAGTTTCGTTCGTGATCGGATTATCGTATAGTTATCTTTTAGTATATTTTTAAAATATAACTTAGTCTCTTTTACCGGGTTTAAAATAATAAAAGTTTTAGTAAAACATACTAAATATAGAAATTTTATATAAATTTCATCATGACCTTTCCGTTTATAAAACGATCCCCATATTCATAAAATCTCAACGTTTTCCCTTAACCAATATATGTTGCAATTATTAGCGTGTCAATATTTCAAGCACCAGCGTGTTTTAAATATAATATTTATATGTTATTATATATAAACCAAACAAATTAATAAATATCATATTTATTTAACCATTTAACCACCATTATTTATCCGGTTTGAATATATCTTTAAAACCATACGATATATAATTGTCGTTTTGTATAAACCAAACGCACCCTTTTTGTTGTGAAAACTAACCAAACGCACCCTATTTTGTTTACACGGCCAAACGTACCCTAACTGATTTTCTGTTAAGCCAAACACACCCATATGGCGAATCTGCCAAACCAAACGCACCCTCTCGTGCTTCACTTAGAACCAAACACACCCTTTGGTTTTAAACCCTTAGCCAAACGCACCCTAACCGCTGCTAATAAACCAACCAAACGCACCCTTACTGCTTTAATAAACCCAAACACCCCTAATCTGCTATAACAACCAAACACCCCTATACGGCTTTTCCTGCTCAACCAAACGCCCCTGTTTGGCGTTATCACAACCAAACGCATCCTAATCTGGTGAAAACACACACCAACCGCACCCTCATGGGCGGCAGAAAACCGAATCACCCTTTGGTGTAAACCATAAAACAGACGCCCATTGTGGGCTGCTAAACCAAACCCGAACGCACCCTTTTTATAAACCCAACGCACCTATTTTGGGTTTATAAAACCAAACGCACTCTGATGGTGTTACAAAACCATACCAAACACACCCCTTGGTAATGGTGACTACCAAACGCACCCTTGTGGTGGTGGCAGTCAACCAAACGCACCCGTTTGTGGTGTTGTTTTGAAACCAACGCACCCCTTACGGTGATAAGAAACCAGTCGCACCCTCTTGACTGAGACCACAAACCCGCGCACCTTTGGGTGTTATAACAAAAAACAAAACGCACCCTACTGTGCGACTTTTTTAAAACAAATCGCACCCTTGTGGTGCTTATATGATGACGATGATGATGAGGACGGTGGTGGTGGGGGACTGTCGTGGGGTAGCAGCCAAAAAGGGAGGGTGTAGCGGATGTGGTGGTATGGTTGTGATGATGATGGTGACGTTGATGGAGATGTGGTGATAGGGGTGGTGATGTTGTTGTGGTGGCGTCGGTGGTGAGGATGGCAGCGGGGGTGGTGGTGTTGTCGTGTGGTGGATATGGGTGGTGGCGGCGGCTGTGGCAGCCGGATGGGGAGGGGGGAAACGGCACGTGGCCGC
The DNA here is from genome assembly GCA_026074375.1 of Tanacetum coccineum. Classification (NCBI taxonomy): domain Eukaryota; kingdom Viridiplantae; phylum Streptophyta; class Magnoliopsida; order Asterales; family Asteraceae; genus Tanacetum; species Tanacetum coccineum. Next base: position 42,160 of record BQNB010010861.1, read on the forward strand.
GAGTGGTGGTGGGGATCGGGTAGATCCGGTAAAGAGAAACCTTTTTGAATTCGGCCGGAAATCTCACCGAAAAAGTTTTTCGGTGGCCGGCGACGACGGCGGCGGTGGCGGAGGGGTGGCCGGCGGTGGCCGGACAAATTGAGGGAGAGAGAGAAGTGAGGGGTGTGTGTGTTTATATTTTTAAAATGAAATAAAAATGATATAAAAGTTTTATTTATATTAAAACTTTTTAAAGTAAGTGACAAGTCTCAATAGTTTTGGGTGAATTATGTAAAAAATTTAATATAGTTTTGACACTTATCGGTTCGGGACTCGTTTGAGCGACTTAACGAACAATTTAAAATACGAAACTTGCGCCATTGTGTTCCAAATCATTTTTCCGATAAAAATGAGTATTTATTTGATAGTATTTCATAAATATTTTCATAACGTTTAGAATAAATATCTGTTATTTATTTTGTGACTCGGTTAAAATAAAAATGAGTTTTTAACTACGGATTATTCTCGTTATAACACACTTAAAATAATTAAATAATTAAATGATTTTATGTAATATTTTTATTAAATAAATAGTGATAATTAAAAATAAATTTAATTATTTTTGTATGTCGGTACCCGTTGTGTGCAGTTTTCAAAACTTTTGCGAGGCTGTTTTAGCCTCTACTGCTTGTTTTCAACTCTCGGGTAAAACTAAAAAGTTGTCTGAAATATCGTTTTACATCAAATTGCTTTAGGGTCCGAATTGTGAAAACGTGATTTAGTGGTTCGTTTTTGATAAATCAACTATGAATTAATGATATATCCATTTTTTCGTTTCGAATCAAATAGTAAAATACTATCCCTTGAGAGATGGTAATAATAAATATGATTTATTATTTAAAATATGTTCCGAAAATTTTACCGGTCACACGGTAATTGCTTTTATGTGACAATGAACGACCAAAAGTCAAAAAGGTCAAGTCAGACTCGAAAACTCAAAGATTAAAATAGTCTTTTAAAATTTTAAAAATTCCCGGATGTTACAACCGTTGACCACCGGTCAACCACCGGTCAACGGTGGTTGACTGCCAGTCAACAGGCGGGGTCAGGCCGGGTCATGGGCCGGGTTAGGTCGGGTCGTGGGCCGGGTCATAGGCCGTGTCGGGTCGGGTCTGGATTGGGTCGGGTTTGGGTCCGCTACGTGGCATGCCACGTGGTACCACGTGTCAGCTGGCGTGGCGTGGAGGGGATAAACCCTCCTGCGATTCGAACTCGGGACCAAAGGGTTTGAGTTTTAACTCACCCGACGAAACCAACGGCGCTAGGCAGTGTTTCAATAATATTATACCAAAACTAATATATAACCCTTTTATTTGTCAGGCAGGTTCATTTATTATAAAAGGTCCAATCAGGGACGAAAAAGGTTCAAAATAAAAAGGTTTAAATATGAAAGGCAAGTACCGTTGGACTCGTAATTTCGTGCTCTTTCCAATGGTGTGATCGAGGAATATTAACGACTTCGTTAGAGCCTCGATAAACATAAAAACGTCGTCGAAAGTCACCTTAAAATTACCGTTTTTGCTTTGTTTTCAGTCATTTGTACCAAAGGGAAGGTTTGTTAGCTTATTTACATTCGGCTTATATATATTAGCTTATTTCGTGGCTTATTGTGATAAGGAATAAGGTGTTAAGTTTATTTGGCTTAATAAATAAGCACAAGTATCCTTAATGGACCTATTGGGCTTCGTCCCACCCTCAAGGCCTAAACCGTAGGTTTAACTAATAAGCCATATGGTTGGCTTAACTTTCTTGGCTTATTGATAGCTTATTCGAGAACCAAGAGCTTATTTGATAATCTTTTTAGCTTATTGGGCTTAACTAATGGACCCGTAGGAGCTAAAGAAGTTTCGGCCTAACATACGAGCCCAGAATCCGTAGATCACTCTACGGGCGCTTCTCATTCTATGATCCCAGTATTAATAAATAAAGAAAGTCAAGCTTGTTAAAAAAATGAGAAAATCCAAAAATATTAGTTGTAGTTAGTATAAATTCAGAAAATGGTGAAAACGGGGCTTACATGTTTACTTCATAACATTGCGTGAGGACACACAATACCTTAGTTTGGGGGATTTGATAAGTGCTTAATTACACATATCTTTTACCTCTAAAAACGAGCTTAAATGACCAAAAACAGACAAAAACTGCCAAATATTTGTATGTTTTGCATTTGTGTTGTGCAGGAACGGATATCTCACAAAAGGACGAAAAACAAGGCCAAAAACGACAAAACCAGAAATGGAATGGAAAAGTGTGTGAAGTCAAAAAGTCAATCAAGTCAAAAATGCCAAACCCATAAGTTATATTATCATATAAACCACAGGGGTTGATGTTGCCAAGATTGAAACTTCATTATAAAAGAGAAAAGGGGAAAAAGAAAAGATGAAAAGAAGAAAACTAGAGGGACCTAAGATGTCAACAACCCAAACATCATCTTAATCATCTTCAACATCTCTCTGTCACAGACCCAACTTGTATAAACCTTCCCGCCAACACCAAAACCAGCCTGCACCCTATTTTCTCCCATACTTCTACCCTGCAACACTCCATCAACCACTTGACAAAACCCTCCCCCTCACTCCTCTATAACCCCACATTTCCAAGTTGGCAATCCTCACTCTCTCCAAGACCATTTCGATGGCTGAGATTGCTCAAAAGAAGCACAAAGAAGATGGATGGCTGGGATTAGCTTTTGGAAAGCTCTCACACAACTAGCACAGCCCAAAGACCAAGCTATGAAGACTTTTGGCTATAAATAGGACCAATGTAGCTCATTGTAGAGGATCTATCTATCTATCTTTCTTTTTTTTTACATAACCTAGTTAATTTTTAGTTTTTAATTTAACTTAAGCTTATTTTCAGTCATTTACAGCTTTTGCTTTCAGCTTTGTAACATTTCCAAGTTTTAATGCAAATTTGAGTTTTTAAAGTCACTTTGTAATCCCAAGTGTTATGTTTCTGAATTGAGTTGTTTTATGTTCAAAAGCTCTCAATACAGCTTGTTTACAAACTGTTTTAACTAAGTGAACTTAAAAGGTTAAGTAGTTAAGAGAATATCACACCAATCACTCTCAAATATACCTCAGCTTATGTTATGGATGATAAGCCAGTTTTGGATGGGCTTATAGACTCTCACTAGCTTGTTTTATGCAAGCTAGAGCTTGTAGATTCATTGTTTGACCCTGTTTTGAGCAAGGGTGTAGTAAGTCTCTCTTTTTCTTACTTACTTCCCGCCAACACCAAAACCAGCCTGCACCCTATTTTCTCCCATACTTCTACCCTGCAACACTCCATCAACCACTTGACAAAACCCTCCCCCTCACTCCTCTATAACCCCACATTTCCAAGTTGGCAATCCTCACTCTCTCCAAGACCATTTCGATGGCTGAGATTGCTCAAAAGAAGCACAAAGAAGATGGATGGCTGGGATTAGCTTTTGGAAAGCTCTCACACAACTAGCACAGCCCAAAGACCAAGCTATGAAGACTTTTGGCTATAAATAGAACCAATGTAGCTCATTGTAGATGATCTTTTTCTTTTTTTTACATAACTTAGCTTATTTTTAGTTTATTTGTCATGTTTTAAGCTTATTGTACCTTTCCTTTCAGCTTTGTAACAATTTCTAAGTTTAATGAAATATTGAAGTTTTTAAGTTAAATTCCAACTTTCGAATTCCAAGTTTTAAGCTATTACTTTGTGTTTATTGTGTTCAAAACAGCTTTCAATACAGCTTATTTATAAGTTATTTCAATTAAGTAAACTAAAAAAAAAGTTAAGTAGTTAAGATAAATCAAGAAAAATCACAAAAAAAAAATACCAAAGCTTCTATTTATGGATGATAAGCCAGTTTTGGATGGGCTTATGGACTATCACTAGCTTGCTTAGTTGTGTTTGGTTGAAAAAAACTTTTGACATCCAGATTAAGCAAACATATAAGCATTCCAAAAACATCTCTCCTTTTTTGAATGTTAGACCATATTTTTGAGTTTGCATTGTCCAAAATACCAAAAAAAAAACCAAACAAAGGCTGAACTACTCCCATCAGCAACAGTCCAAGCTTAAAAAAAAAATTGGCTTATTTGGGGCTTATTTTTCAGCTTATTTTTTTTGGTGTTGCCCTTTTCAATTAAAGTTGTTAAAAACATGTATCCCGGACAACTTAATCGTGTTTTGAGTTTTGGCTAAAAAACACTTCTTAAAAAATCCAGTCAGCCATTTTTTTAAAGAAGCTACAAAAGACACGTTACTTAAAGCTACCAGACTTAACTTTAACAAAACACTACAAGTATTACCTTAAAGCTAAAAGACTTAATCTTTACACTACCCAGACTTAACTTTAAAGCTACAAGTACTAAAACTGTGTAAGGTCTTCTATACTGGGGGTTGTCTAACCAGAATTAACTTTAAAAAATTGTGATTTTAGTTTTTTTTTTATAGATTTATTATTTTTTTTAGGATTTAATTTAGTTTAATATGATATTCTTAATGCAAAAAAAAAAAAAAAAAATTTAAAAAATACTGTTTTAAACCCAAACTTTTGTGCTATTAGGATTGTATTTTATAGGGTTTCCTAACACCTAATTCTTGTTTCCCGTAGCTATTAGAACGATTTAACAATTCCCAATCACTCTCATGTCAATCTCATCAAATCCAGGGATAAAATTTCAATTTGCACAAAAAAGCCTCGGATGGGCATAACGACCCGGAATAACTCTTCCGGAATCTTTTTATTATATGATTCTTAATAGTGTAAAATTATTTTGGGTGATTTTTGGACATTTTGCCTTGTGTCAAGAGTTGAGGAGTTGGGATTTGCCAAGTAAGAAAATAATATAAATAAGACCCTTAACCACGGAACCACGCCTAAACACAAAAGATATTCAGATCTTTGCACATTTATCCTCTCTAAAGAGTTAGAAGTATTACATTGAGTACATGATATAATTCCAATTCCTAACCCGACCTTATCCATTCCATCCATGACTTCTCCAGCTCCTCAAGACAGATAGTCTCAGGACAAACATATTGAGTTGTTCAACATCATAGGTGATCCACGAGCTAGAATGCTCACTAGATCCATGGCTAAAGAACTTAGTGCTACTTCAGCTCATGAATGTCTATTTGCAAATTTTCTTTTTGAAGAAGAGTCTAAAAAGGTCTTTGAAGCACTAAATCATTCGAGATGGGTTGATGCCATGCAAGATGAACTAAAGTAATTTGCCAGAAACAAAGTCTAGACATTAGTTCCTGCACCTTATGGTAAAACCATAATTGGCTCAAAATGGGTATTTCAGAACAAAAGAGATGAAACTAGAATTGTCATCAAAAACAAGGCAAGACTTGTAGCTCAAGGCTACAATCAACAAGAAGGCATAGACTATGATGAAACCTTTGCTCCAGTTGTAAGACTTGAAGCAATCAAGATCATTTTTGCCTTTGGCACTTACATGAACTTCATAGTTTATCAAATGGATGTCAAAAGTGCATCCCTCAATGGTAAACTAAAAGAAGAAGTTTATGTCAAACAACCTCTAAGTTTTGAGAGCACTGAGTTTCCCAACCATGTGTGCAAATTGGACAAAGCTCTTTATGGATTTAAACAAGCTCCAAGAGCATGGTATCAAACCCTCTTAACCTTTCTCACTAAACACATGTTTGTAAGAGGTAAGATAGACAACACTCTGTTTATCTATAAAACCTAAACTGATGTGATTCTTGTGCAAATCTATGTTGATGACATTATCTTTGGGTCCACCAGCACAAAATTATGCAAACAGTTTGTTATACTGATGACTCAAAGATATGAAATGATCATGATGGGTGTCCTCACCTATTTCCTTGGATTTTATATTAAACAATCTAAAAGAAGCATTTTAATCAACCAAGAAAAATATGTCAAGGATCAGCTAAAAAAGTATGACATAAATGGTTCATCAATCAAAACTTTAATGGTACCCCCTAACAACTTAGGACCTGATCTTAATGGAAAGGCTATAAATGAGACTCAGTATAGAGGTATGATTAGATCAATAATGTACCTAACTGCAAGCAGACCTGTCATTCAATTCTCAACTTGTCTCTCTACAAGATATCAAGCAAATCATAAGGAATCCAACCTTATTGCTGTTAAGAGAATTTTCAGGTACCTAAAAGGTACTCCTAGTCTTGGTCTTTGGTATCTAAAATGTTTAGGATTTGACCTAAAAGAATACTCAGACTCTGACTATGTTGGATGCAAATTGGATAAGAAAAGCACTCCAGGTGCTTGTCCGTTGCTAGGAGGCAAACTTGTGTGCTGGAGTGCAAAAAAGCAGCAATCTGTAGCCATATCCTCAGCTGAAGCTAAATATGTTGTTGCTGATGGATGTTATGCCAACATATTATGGATGAAGAGTCAACTCACTGACTATGACATCATTTATGAAAAGGTACCCATATTTTGTGATAACACAAGTGCTATTGTAATTTCAAATAATCTAGTTCTGCACTCAAGAACAAAGCATATTGATATCAAATATCATTTTATCAGAGATCATATTCTAAAAGGGGATAGTGAATTACATTTCATTCCCACTGAATATCAACTTGCTAATATCTTTACCAAGCCTCTGGATGAACCAACTTTCAAAAGATTGATTGTTAAACTACGTATGCTGAACATTGATTCAAAACCTGAACCTTCAGTACTAACTGAAGAAAACTAAAGGTTCAGCGCTTTCATCTAAAACTAAACAAACTTTCATATGTTAAAATGTCAGTTTAGTTTTTTTGCATGTAACCTTTAGCTTGCTTAAGTGAAGTAACAGAGCAATCACACATGTATCATTCATGGATTTGCATGAGCATGTGTGGTTTTGTAGCATTTGCTAGAGCAATGGTATTGGTCACATCAAGAACTGGACAAAACTGCTTTACCTTCTTTAGTTCAGTTTACAAAAATAATTTTGACCTAACTCTTCAGCTCTCTCGAGTGAAGTAACTAAGTAATCACATATGTCTCATTCATGGATTTGCAAGAGCATTTATGATTTTCTCGCCTTTACTGGATCATGGTGTTGATGAAGATCACAATAATCTATTCAGCATAATATAACACCAAACTTGAACCTAGTTCAGCTCTTTAAACATCAATCACAAGGTTAGTTTTACAAAAAGCAAAATAATATCATTCACAAATTAAAAAATATTCTAACGGCTCTCAATCAATTTCCTTTCCTAAGTTGTTTAATTTATATATATTAAAATAGGATATCCAAACATTAGAATGACCTCATCATCTTTTTCTCACCTACTTTTACAGTTGAATAGACGGCTATTCACTGTTATAGGTGTCAGGGGCATGTTGTGCTGACTTTCATTAAATACAAAGTTTAGCACACATGTTGAAAGGGCGGTGGTGAACGTCCCTTACTTGTTGGCACAATATTTGCTTAGGTTTGCTTTCGGGAGGAAGCAAGGGGCTAGGATGTATAGAAGGCATTTTATTGACTATCCCACAGAGGTTGCTGAGACTTGAGGAGGAGGTTCATGGGTTGCGTGATAGTGTTGGGTAGCAGCGCATTATGTTGGAGAGGCTGAGTACCGATTTTTTGAGGTTTTCTACTTGGATGATTACTCACATGACTCAACTCATAGACCAAAGTGGTTTAGGGTATATGAGGTTTGATGGGAGCATAGCTGGCATCGGACATGTGGCATACCAGAGACGTACCCGACAAAGGACTGACGATGGCGCCAGCACCTTAGCAGCTCCATACGACCAGGACCAGCCTGACTCTTGATCTCCCTATCCTTGGTTTTATCCTTTTGTAGACATTATCTTATCTTGTTATATTATTATGTATTCGGACATGACACTTATTATCATTTTGATGTATATTATGATATGACGGATTTGGTTAACTCTTTAAAGATATGATTATTGGAAGTTTGGCAGTAAGTTTAGCGAACATTTATTGAGAGTGAAATAACCTACGAATGAACTTACTAATGGAAGCAATAACACAAGGAGGTAGAGATGTTGTGAAGAACCAAGAGAAGAGCTGGAAACAAGGCTAACTTAAAGACTTTTTTGTAAACAAAAGTGCTTGCCAGGAGACAACCCGAAATATAATTTTCAATTTTGTTTTCGAGTCTGTCTTCCCAGGTAGTCGATACGGCGTATCCAAACCCTATGGATACGGTGTATTAACCCCGACCTGGACGTTATCTATTTTATTTTTCTGCACTTAAACTTTATTTCGATTTGTCGATACGGCGTATTCGTTAAATGAATACAACGTATTCAACCTCTGACCTATACATAGGATTTTTCTTACAGGTCTTAATACAGCGTATCCTGAAATATGGATACGGCGTATCGACTTCCTATATAGTTTTAAATTTTTAGGTTTGTTTTCTAACCGAAGATTATCCGGAGATAGAATTGCTTTTGTTTTCTGAGCATTTATACAGGAACTTTACTAGACGATTGAATGAATTTGGTGATGCTCATTTTCTAGAATTCTATGTGTGTTGTAGTCATGCTGGTATTCAGACGCATTTACAACACACAATCTTGCTCATATACGCAACATGGAGGATCATACCAAGCAAATCTCAGGGGAGTTTTGTGTTCTAGTTATTAAATTCCTATTTTTCATGTTATATTTATACAATGAGGGCGTTGTATACTTCAAGTGAGGGAGGAGTGTAACAACTCACATTTTCACACCTTTTTACATTAATGAACATCCAATTATTTATTTTAAACTTTTACGCGTTAACTTTAAATTTTCAAGGTTAAGTTAAATCACGTGAGCTAAAAATTAACATTCAACATAAACGGGAATCTAACATTTAAATGTTTACGTCAATCAAGTGTTACATAATTATTTAGAGGATAATTATTAACTTTGCATATTTTATTGTTATTGGTTACGTAAAGTATTTACGTTTCGCAATTAAATACATATAGGCATACCTGGAAGCACCAATACCTATTTATACTCAACCAAATACCCAAAATTATACCTAATACTCAAAATTTTTACAAATTCCTTATATATACATACATAGGGCCGGATTCATAGAAAAAAACACAAGGAATATATTTATTTTGAAGACTTTCTAATATAACACATGTTGTATAAAACCCTAATATATTTATCATACATCATATTAAGGTTATCTAAAAACCCTAAACTTTTTACATTTGTGATTTTATGTGTATATAATGTTCATATAGTTAATCATCGTTTAGGGAATATATTAACAAGTAAAATAGATTTTTACATTTGTTCATGGTTTGATGAACTTTTTCATATGTTATATGGATGTTAAATACATGTTTTAATAGAAGTATAAGTATCATAAAGTGTTGGTTTAACTATAAAAAGTATATATATAAAACTAGTTACTTAAAAGTTTACTTAATAAGTTTATAAGTAAAAGTGATGTAAGGACTTGTTATCATGGACATTTATTGGACAAGATCATTGGAAAATTGTTAGAGGACTTTAAGTATATAAGACTTGTGGTATAACACATTGTAGAGGACTAGTAACAAATCAACTAGGCTAAAAAGTTATAAAAACAAGTTTAAACATATTTTTAACAAAACGATCAAAAGGTTCTGTTTGAATTCGAAACATAATGTATTTATTTTATATTTTTATAAAATACTACATGTTACAAGGATCGTAGGCATATATCGTTGGCACCACATTTCTGGTGCCGTTGGCCAATTTTTCTATTTTAAATTTACTTAATTAAAAAAATACCCAATATAATTAAAAACAATACATTAAATTAAAAACATTACATGAAATAAAAAAAAACAAGAAACAAAAGACATAAATTAAAAACGCTACATAAAGTTAAAGGATTGGTGGTCGGATTGTGGTTGGGAAGCGGTGGATTGGTTTGGTTGGTTGTTGTTGTTGTTGTTGTTGAGAATATTGGTTAAACCCCATTTGTTGTTGCATTTTCCATTGATTAAATAACGATAATTTGTCGGGATTAACAAATGGGGTTTGGAAATTGGGGATTATAAAGATTTGTTATATGGAGGTTGAGAGAGGAGCCCGGATTGTTGGTCAGATTCGTAGAAGAACCCTGGAAATTTGGTTGTTTGGGTCGTTGAGCATACCCGTTATCATTTATTTTGGTTGGATTCATTTTTTAGAGAGAAGAATTAAGAGAAGTAGAAAATTGTGTGTTATAAAATATATTGGAAGTGTGTGTGAAATATGAAATAATAAGGAGGTATTTATAGGATTTTTAAGGGGTAAAAATGAGATTTTTTGGGGTTTAAAATTCAAAAATCCTCTCCCCTCAATGGATATAAACGGTTATATTTAAAAAAAATCAAGTAAGGCGTGGGCCTGTTGTTATGATCGGCGCCCAGACTTAACCGGCGCGAGGCATGGATGTCGTTGCGCCGTTATTATAAAATCCCGCGCCGGTCTTTGGCGAGAGAACGACAAGACCGTTCCTCAAGCTTAAGGTTATCTAAATCCCTTAACTTCTACATTTTGTGATTTCATATGTATTATTATATTATTTTTATAGAGAATCACCATCTAGGAAAGTTATTAACTTGTAAAATGGATTTTTACACTTAAGTATGGTTTGATATACTTTTACATATGTTATATGAATGTTAATATCATGTTAGAATGGAAGTATAAGCATTGTACAAGTGTGGTTTAGTTTATAAAAAGTATATATAAACCAGTTACTTAAAAAGTGTACTTATTAAGTTTATGAGCAAAAGACATGTAAAGACTTGTTTATTCCACCCCTTGGAAAAAAATTTTTTTTTTTTTAAAAAAACTTGAACAAATGATGGACTAAAGACCTAAAGAATATAAGACTAGTGGTATAACACATGGTAGAGGGACTTGTAACAAATCAACTAGGCTAAAAAGTTATAAAAACAAGTTTAAACACATTTTTAACAAAAAGATCAAAAGGGTCTGTTTTAATTCAAAATATAAAGCATTTATTTTATATTTCTATAAAATACTACATCTCATTAGGATTCCAAAAATGTAAAAAACTCAAAAAACCGATTTATAATGAAGGAGATACGGCATTTGCAAGTTATACGATAATAAACGCGTTTATAAAAGAAATTTTATAAAAACTTATTAAAATTCAACTCTGATATAAATGATTGGTTATTTTTCTCCGAAAGTACATATTTTTAGGATTCCAAAACATTAAGAATATAATTTTCTATCAATAACGAAGGAGTTATGGATTTTTCATGTTTACGATAATAATAGTCTTATAAAAATATTATATAAAAGTAATGAATAGTAAAAATCACTATTCTATTAGATTCTTTTGTAAATAAAATTCATTTGTTATGATAAAATTTTTAATTACGAAGACTGTGGCTCGAAAGAATCACTAAAATCGGGATTAAACGGAACATAATATACGAAGTTTACGATAAATTAAATTGATAAAAGTGTTGTGCAATAGTGAACAGTTAAAAAAGTATGTTCATCAGAGGACTAAAATGTGAAAATGTATATTTTGAGAACCCTTTCTTAATACGAAGCTGTGGACATAAGAAACGTACGACACGGACTTAAAATCGGAGAAAAGTTACGCCGTTTTTACTAAAAAGATATTTATAAACGTTTTAACTTTATAAATATGATTTCACAATTACAATTAGATGGTGATGTAGCTATATAGAATTATATACGGTATTAGTTATTCAAAGTACTTAGTACTCATATGACCTATGATTAGTTAGGTTGCATTCATGCGTTTACGTGACGCATTTTTCATTCTGTGATATACTTTGTTGATCATTCATCGAGGAAAGTTTTTAGCCCCAACGTTTTAACTTCGTATTTTACATTATAACTTTAACAACTTTTGGGGTGGAAAATGCTTGTTACTATTTCCATTACATGATTGGTTTGAATTCATTACATGTGCATTTGCATTCATTTTACAAACTGGTCTACATACCCAATTACTTATTTTGGGACGAAATACATTGCTTGTTTACTTCATCTTTGAAAACAAGGACATTACTTTAATTTTACCCAAATGATTACGGATTAGCTTAAGTGGATTGAACTGTGAATTACTTGGAGAGTAAGCGTGGAATGTTATAAAATAGATCTATTCGGGTGTGACTGCCCCGTTCGGGTGATTAGCTATCACTAGGAAAACGAACGTTATAGAATGTCGGAGCAAAGAACGACATTTACATGAACATGAACATTTTACAGCTTTGAATAATAGTGGCAGCATCCACTAATTTACACAACAGGTTCATGAACTTAGAGTAATCGTAATCATTGTTTTATACACACATGAATATTTACATTGCCTCGAATAAAGTGGCAACACATACTTTGAACAATGGTGGTCCAAATATACTTAACTTTTTGTGACTATTTGAGGATTGAAATGGTCATGCATACTTTACAACTCTTGGATTTCCAACATTCATACGTACATTTTTGGCGGCTATTATAAGGATTGAAATAGTCATACATACTTTACGAAACTTTGGTTCAACATTTACACTTAAACAAACCTATGAATCACCAACTTTATGTATGACACTTTTTAAGCATGTTTTTCTCCAGGTGAATTAGATGCTTGGCTTATGTGATGTGCATTAGAGTCTAAATAATTCAAGATTTCTTTTCAAATGACACACTTAGAGGTCGTTCTCTCATGACTTAAGCAATGGTATTATGAAGTAACGCTCCTGGAAACATCTTCCGTTGCGACCCATTTTTGGAGGTGTTACAGATTGGTAATCAAAGCCAGGTTATAGAGAACTAGGTTGCATATCTTTACCTAGCTATAAACATTTTCAACGATTCACATTTTTCAAAAGATTTTTACTGGAACATAACACTCATGTTTGTTGCATTGTGGGTCATACTGATGTCCGTACATGATCTAATATACGTGTTCATAATGATAGAAATAAAATTACGTAGATTACTATGTGGGTCTTACATTAGATATATACAAAGATTGTGTTTACATTCTTTCCACATACTCTATAATATTTGTTATAAGGGTTATTATATAATACTAGACCATTTCTTAAGGCAAGGTTAGTCTATAAGCTCGTAAAGTCCTCAAACGCTACTAAACATTAAATGCTATTAAATACGATATCTTTACCATCATCCATTCATACCTTGATGCATTCTGTTTCCACCATGACACGTTTTCCTTCCTTGCATGAGTGCATTATTCAGTTTACCAGGCACCTTTTACATCCTATACTGACACGCATCTTGCATGGTTTCATATTATAGACGACTTATATAATTTAGACTCGTGCATGTTATGGATTTGCACCGTATTCCTGTCTCCTGCTGAAGGTGAACCTTGGGACCTGATCGATATCTGGGTGGGATATCATTCCCAGAGCCCGTCGCTGCAGTTGCTTTTCCTACGGCAACTGTTGTGAGGACACAAGCCCAACACGAGGAGGCTATACGAGGCATTCTTGAGCATTTACAAGGGGTGCCCATAGAGGAGAAGATGAGTAATTTGAGGTTCAGGATGGGTATGGCCGAAGCGGAGAATGCTTAACTGCGTGGTAAGATTAAGACCATGGAGGCTATCGAGATGGTTACTCGTAGCCAGGAGAAAAGGGCTCGTATGGAGATGGAGCGACAATTGTCTTTATGTTTATGAGTCAACAGTGACGTAGGACGAGAGAACTCTAAGGAAGCTCCAGGGAGTAGTCACACTGTCAAGCTCGGAGATCACCCATAGATATTATATTTATGTAATTATGTATTAGCTTGCATTGGAAGTTTTATGTATTAGACAAATCATGTAGTATTTTAGAGGGAAAACAATTGAAAACCCAAACTATCTATGAAAATATCGTATTATGAATTTTTGCCATATTTTACTTTATTTCCCTAATTAATTTGCACCTTATCTCTCATATATCATGAAATCATATACGCCTATTTAACAAAAATGAGCAATGCATGTTAGTCCTCAATTATACATGCCTGATCAATATGTATAAATCTGGAAGAACCATGCATGCTGTATTGAGAAGTAGTCACCTTAAAAACTTCTTGTCAAGAGACCATTTTATTTTTATCAGTTTTGCTATGGTATTCATAACTGTTTTTATCACGAAGAACCAAACTACAATCATATATCACCAAGTAAAACCTTACACCTCCTTACTTATTATAAAGTCCGACTCTCATCAAAAAATGTGTTATAACTGACGCGTTAGCGAAGGGAACGTGATAAGCCACTTAGGATGCCGAGCCTTAGACGCAACAATAATTATTTTAAATCCAACGTCGCCAAATCTTTGATAACGCTCAAGTTAAAGCAATTTTAGAGGGGAATGCAAATGAGTTACAAAGCGTGTTGGTAACGAATTATCCGAAAAGGCATAATAAAAATAACAAATAGATTTATTGCCACATCATCCATTTATTACTAAATAAGATTACTTAGAATAAAGGAAATACAAGTTGTTATTTCAACCCTCCCTAAACAATAAATTCTATTCCTTCCATAATAGATCTACGCCAATGCCAAGGACGTTGATTTGGAGCGATTAATCGTAGAATAAAGGCAGATACTGAAAATTTTCTTCATATGTGAGTCGTAGGGCAAGATAATGTGTGTGCTATCTGCTCGCCATTGCCAAGAGTGTTGTAATGATTTGCAACATTTTTGAGGATTGGATAAATAGAGAAAATCTTAAGGTAAATTATTAAGTGTTGTATGGAAAAATGGTGGATAAAAATTTGGTATTTAAAAGAAGAAAGTTTGGGGTTACTGTTCATAGCCGTTAGGGTTACTGTTCACGTAAAAAAAATATACCCACACCTCTTCATCAACACTATTTCGGAAGACAACTCGAACTAAATTGCGGGACGTAATTCTTTTAACATGAGGAGACTGTAATAACTCACATTTTCACACCTTTTTACATCAATGAACATCCAATTATTTATTTTAAACTTTTACGCGTTCACTTTAAATTTTCAACGTTAAGTTAAATCGCGTAAGCTAAAAATTAACATTCAACATAAACGGGCATCAAACAATTAAATGTTTACGTCAAGCAAGTGTTAGATAATTATTTAAAGGATAATTATTAATTTTTCACATTTTATTTTTATTGGTTACGTAAAGTGTTTACGTTTCGCAATTAAATACATTTAGGCATACCCGGAAGCACAAATACCTATCTATACTCAACCAAATACCTACAATTATACCCAATACCCAAAAATTACATAATTTACTTATACTTATGTACATGTGTCTGGATATGGTGAAGAATACAAGAGAAAATATCACAAAAATCTTTGCTAAAGTCTTGTACAAACCTAAACTCAATATACATAGTACATGACTAGTGTTTTGCTTATTTTCTTCCTTGATTTCCTCATATTATCCAACATAGTGTATTATGTATCTAGACTTAATACCAACTAGCTACTTGGTGTATATAAAGGAAGCAACTAGTTAGAAAAAAACACTTCTCATATTTCTTTAGTGAAAAACTTCACATATCTCTCTTTTCCTCTCCTTTAGGCCACCAACCAACTCAATCACACAAATCAATCCCATTAAAATTTTATTTACCACATATACAAGTATTCCTACATCATATCTAAGGTATACTAAGAAGGTTTTAAGGTTTAGTTAAGCATTTACAAGGGTTAAGTAAGAAAGGTTTAGGATTAGGGTTTCATTGGAATTAGGGTTTTCTTTGTCTTGAAAGCTTGGGTTTATTATCTAAACTAGGGTTTAGATCTTGTATTTTTTTCATCATACATCATACTAAGGTTATCTAAAACCTTTAAACTCTTTACATTTGTGATTTCATATGTATATTATATTTATATAGTGAATCACCATCTAGGAAACTTATTAACTTATAAAATGGATTTTTACACTTAAGTATGGTTTGATTGACTTTTACATTTGTTATATGGAATGGTTAATATCATGTTGGAATGGAAGTATAAGCATTGTACAAGTACGGTTTAGTTTATAAAAAGTATATATAACTAGTTACTTAAAAAGTGTACTTATTAAGTTTATGAGCAAAAGACATGTAAAGACTTGTTATCATGGAAATACTTAGACAAATGATGGACTAAGGACCTAAAGAATATAAGACTCGTGGTATAACACATATTTAACAAAAAGATCAAAAGGGTCTGTTTTAATTCAAAATATAAAGCATTTATTTTATATTTTATATAAAATTCTTAGATCTCATTGAGGATTCCAACAAATACAAGAACAACTCGAAAACCGATTTATTAATCGAAGGAGATACGGCATTTGCAAGTTATACAATAATAACTCGTTTTTAATAAGAAATTTTATAAAAACTTATTACAATTCACCTCTGATATAAATTATTGGTTATTTTTCTCAGAAATACATATTTTTAGGATTCCAAAACATTAGAATTCATAATTTTTGAATCAATATGAAGGAGTTATGGATTTTTCCATGTTTAAGATATTAATAAGTTTATAAAAAAAATTATATGTACTATGAACAGTAAAAATCACTATTCATCTTAGATACATTTTGGAAAATACATTAGTTAGATAAAACTTTTAATTATGAAGACGTGCTCGAAAGAATCACTAAAATCAGAGTTAAAACGAATAAGTTACGACATTTATGAGGTTTACGATAATTCAATTTATAAAAAGTGTATGAACAGTAAAAAGTACTGTTCACCAGAGGACTTAAAATATGAAAATGTAATATTTTGATAACTCTACTTAATACGAAAGCGTGGACATAAGAAACGTACGAAATGGACTTAAAACGAGAAAGTTACGCTGTTATTACTAAAGAGATATTTATAAACGTTTTTAACTTTATAAATATGATTTCACAATTACAATTAGATGGTGATGTATCTATATAGAATTATTATAGGTATTAGATTATTCAAGTACTTAGTTTCTCATACGACCTATAATTATTAGGTTGCATTCGGGCGTTTATGTGACGCATTTTTCATTCTGTGATATACTTTGTTAAATCATTCACTCGAGGTGAGTTTATAGCCCCACGTTTTACTTGTTTTACATATACTTTACAACTTTTAGGGTGAGAACATGCTTGTTACTAATTCCATTTACATGATTAGTTTTAATTCATTACATGTGCATTTACAATTCGTTTTACAAACTGGTCTACTACTCAATTACTTATTTTGGGATGAAATACATTGCTTATTTCACTTCATTTTTGAAAAACTAAGGAATTACTTTACTTTTTTCAAAGTTACGGACTTAGCTTAAGTGGATTTGAATGTGTAATACTTGGGAATTACTTGGAGGGTAAGCGCGAATGTTATAAAATAGATCTATTCGGGTGTGACAGCCCCGTTTGGGTGATTAGCTATCACTAGAAAAACGAACGTTATAGCATGCCGGAGCAAAGAACGACATATACATGAACATAAACATTTACCGTGCCTTGAATAAAGTGGCATACACCTAAGTCTACGCAACAGTTTCATGAACTTAGAGTAATCGTAATCATTGTTTTATACACACATCAATATTTACGTTGCCTTGAATAAAGTGGCAATACATACTTTAAACAATGGTGGTCCAACTATACTTAACTTTTTGTGACTATTTAGGGATTGAAATGGTCATGCATACTTTACAACTCTTTGATTTCCAATATTCATACATACATTTTTGTGGCTATTATAAGGATTGAAACAGTCATACATACTTTACGAAACTTTGGTTCAACATTTAAACTTAAACAAACCTATGAACTCACCAACATTATGTTGACACTTTTTAAGCATGTTTTTCTCTGGTGAATTAGATGGTTGGCTTATGTGATGTGTATTGGAGTCTAAATAATTCAATATATCTTTTCAAATGACACAGTTATAGGTCGTTCTCTCATGACTTGAGCAATGGTATTATGAAGTAACGCTCCTGGAAACATATTCCGCTGCTACCCATTTTTGGGGATGTTACAAATTGGTAATCAGAGCCAAGGTTATAGAGAACTAGGTTGCATATCTTACCTAGACTATAACCATTTTCAACGATCACATTTTCAAAAGATTTTTACAAGACATACATACACTGCTTGTTGCATTAGTTGGTCATACTAGATGCTTACATGATTCATATATGTGTTCATATTATAGTACGTATATTACTATGAGGGTCTTTGTAACACCCCCATTTTTAGGATAGCGCATCGGAACATATATGGGTGTTACTTCCTAGCACAATCACACATAATTCATAAAGAACGACTCAAAAGAGACGTTATTTACTATTAATACTGGAATATTTCTTTAGGAATGGTAGTACTGTAAGCTGTTAGGTCCTAAACATTATCAAACTCTACTTTACCGTTACACTTGATACCATCATTTTTTTATGTCATGATCGGCATTTCATTTCAACGTGGTACGTATCCTTTCATGCATGAGTGCTTATTCGTCTGTACCATTACACATCTTACATCACGTTTATCATCCATACTGCACACACACACACACACACTCTACCACACATAGTATACTATAATATCATATATATATATTATATATATATTCATATAATATAACTAAATATAGACATATTTATAAATATATATACAGAACATATATGTTTATGTATGGTATTGAGTGGAATGCCAAAATAAAGTCACCTATATATATATATATATATTTATATATATCTATTATACATATATATGGGACTTTTATTTTTAGCACCGCTTTGATTTTCCTTGTGTGTACAATAATCTATAGAACAATATTGGTATTTGAGTGGAATGCAAGATTAAGCGATAAAATTAATTTTATGTCTTCTTCATTTTCGCGGGTCTTCATTGAATGATTCTTGTGGCAGTCATATTATTTTTTCTTCTACATACCACTAGATGCGAGTCTCGATCTATAATTGAAAATATATGTTGTGATTTTAATTAAATATAGCAACCTTCATTATCGTTTAACAAAACATAAATATTCAGTATTATGTCGACAACTAAAACACAAAAAAACCATATATAGTGTGCTTTACACCTACTAACAATTAGATTCATGTTCAAAAGTGGTTATCGTTTAAATTATTTGATAGAAATGTAAATGAAAACACTTTAAAGATTGAATTATTTGAAGTACTTTATAGTTTATATAAGAGGCGTCTCTATAGCTCTAGAAGTCACAACAAGCCACTTAAGTTTTGTTTCTTGAAAGTTTGTAAAAAAAATCTCTTTTGGTTGAATCGTTTTACGATTTTGTGTCTTTTTTTTAATGTTGGTTACAAACTTACTGTAAGTCATATTTTGAATTCAATTTTGTAATGCAATCTATAAAACATGGCAAAAATACGAATATGATTGACAAACACTATTTAGACTGTAACAATCCGTATTTTCAGGTCATTATACGTCGTCGATAAATTCACTATTTATTTTTAGTATTGTACGCGTTTACTTTTAAATTGAAATCGTTAAGTTAAATCGCGTAAGTTAAAAATTATCGTTCAATGTAAACGGGCATAAAAAAATAAAATGTTTTCATCATGCAAGTGTTAGATAATTATTTAGAGTATAATTATTAACTTTGCATATTTTATTTTTATTGGTTGCGTAAAGTGTTTACGTTTCGCAATAAAATACGTTTAGGCATTCCCGGAACCACCAAAACTTTTTTACGCTTCAACAAATACCCACAATTGTACCCAATACTCAAAATATTATAAAATATCTCATGTATAAGTATTATTGCCGGATTTAGTGATTAAGCTGAGAGAAATATCACATTTCAATTGGTTAAAGTCTTGTATAAATCTAGACTCAACATACTTAGGGGAGGACTAGTGTTTTTCACTTTTTTCTTCCTAGAATCCTCATCTTTTCTTAGACTTTCTTTATGCATTTTTTGGCTCTACTTTAACTAGTCTTGGGAATATATAAGGCACGTAATAAAAAGATACACACACTTCTCCTTTTTCATAAGTGAAAACACATATTTTTCTCTCTTTTCTTATGGTTACTCCCACGCCAACACCACAAAACCCTCAATTATTCACACATCTTATTTAAACACATACAAGTATTCTTACAACATACCTAAGATATACCATTGAGTTTTGACGGTTTATTAAGTGTTTAAAAACGGTTAACAAGCAAGGATCAAGATTAGGGTTTCTATTAAAATTAGGGTTTTCAAGGTCTTGGAAGCTAGGGTTTGTTTGCTAAATAAGGGTTTAGATCATATTGTTCATCATCTTACATCATATTAAGGTTATCTAAAAACCCTAATCTCTTTACATTCATGATTTTATGTGTATATAATGGTTATATAGTTAATCACCATCTAGGAAACTTATTTACATGTAAAATGGATTTTTACTTATGATCATGGTATAATATACTTTTACATATATTATATGGATGTTAATATCATGTGGGAATGGAAGTTATAAAAAAAATCAAAAAAAAAAAAAAAAAAAAATAAAAAGAAAAAAAACGTACAAGTTTGGTTTAGGTATGAAAAAGTGTATATTAAACAAGTTACCTAAAAAACTGTGTACTTATAAAAGTTCATGAACAAATAAGTATGTAGACTTATGAATCTTGTGATTCTTGGACAATATTTGGACAAATGATAGACTAAGGACCTTAAGTATGTGAGACATGTGATATTAAGTGTTGTAATGGACTTGTAACAAGTGTACTAAACTAAAAAGTTTACAATAAAACTGTTTTAAACACTTTTTAGCAAAAAGATCAAAAAATGGATGTTGAAATTCAAAAACTATAAGCATTTATTTTATTACTTTTATAAATACTACATCTTATGGAGGTTTCCAAAAATGTTAAGAACTCGAAAAACTCCAAATTTATAACGAAGGAGTACGTTAGATTTTACAAGTTCGCGATAATAATCGCATTTTCAAAGAAATTTTATAAAACTTTTTAAGTTTCACTTCTGATATATACAAATGGTTATTTTTCTCAGATAGTACATATTTTTAGGATTCCAAAACATTAAGAATCATAATTTTATGATCAATAACAAAGGAGTTATGAATTATGCAAGTTTACGATAATAAATACTTTTTTAAAAATAATTTTATAAAAGTTACTGTTCACATCTGATATATATATTTTGAAAACATCATTAATTTGATATGACTTTTAATCACGAAGACGTGCTCAAAACAATCATTAAAATCATAGTAAAAACGAATCAAATACGACGTTTACGATTTTACGATAACTAACTTTATAAAAGTCCATGAACAGTAAAAACCACTGTTCACCAGGGGACTCAAAATATGAAAATTTAATATTTTTATACATCGTCTTAATACAAAAGCATGGACGTAAGAAACATACCAAACGGGCTTAAAACGAGAAAGATACGCACTATTTTATACTTGTGCACTATTTGACGTGAATAGTGTTGGTTCGTTTTTAATATAATTTTTTGCGAAACATGTTAGAATCACTTACATAATATTTATACATGTCTTAAACTTTATAAATATTATTCTACAAGGGCGATTGAACTATTTATTCGATTATACGAGTACAATTACACGATTATTAATTATCAAATGCGATTCAAATGTTATTTCACAAACGCAACTAGATGGTGATGTAGCTATATAGAATTATATATGGTATTAGTTAACCAAAGTGCTTAGTACTTATATGACCTATATTTAATTAGGTTGCATTCGATCATTACCGTGACACATTTTCTATTATACTTGGATTATTCATTCACACAAGGTGAGTTTATAGCTCCATGTTTTATTTGTTTTGCATATACTTTACAACTTTTAGGGTGAGAACATTTGTTACCAAATTCATTTACATGATTGGTTTGAATTTATTACATGTGCATTTACAATTTGTTTTACAAACTGGTCTACATACTTAATTACTTATTTTGGGATGAAATACATTGCTTGTTTCACTTTATTTTTGAAAACCAGGACATTACTTTACTTTTACCCAAATGATTACGGATTAGCTTAAGCGGATTGAACTGTGAATTACTTGGAGGGTAAGCGCGAATGTTATAAAATAGATCTATTCGGGTGTGACAGCCCCGTTCGGGTGATTAGCTATCACCGGGCAAACGAACGTTATAGCATGTCGGAGCACAACATTTACATGAACACGAACAATTACAGTGCCTTGAATAAAGTGGCATATATATGAGTCTACGCAGCAGTTTCATGAACTTAGAGTAATCGTAATCATTGTTTTATACTCATAGGAATATTTTACGTTGCCTTGAATAAATTGGTAATGCATACTTTGAACAATGGGGGTCTAACTATACTTAACTTTTTATGATTATTTGGGGATTGAAATGGTCATGCATACTTTATAACTCTTTGATTTACAACATTCATTCATACATTTTGGAGGACATACAAGGATTGGAACAGTCATACATACTTTACAAAACTTTGGTTCAACATTTATACTTAAACAAACCTATGAACTCACCAACTTTATGTTGACACTTTTTAAGCATGTTTTTCTCAGGTGAACAAGCTACTTGACATACTTGATGTGCATTAGAGTCTAAACAATACAAGATTACTTTTCAAGAGGAGTGGGTTTCGGCCCACTTCTTCCTAACTAATAATACTTATAAGTCTCGGGCCCTAAAACCTTTCTTAGTCCGACACTTTTCCTAAAACGCAAAATTTAACTCGTTTGCACATGTAAACTTTTAAAAATCAAATTTTATATAAAATAAAATATAATTGGCATTCGAGGCCAAAATACGAAGTTGTTAATTTCTCGTTGCTCAAAAACGGTTAACTTTTAACGCATAGCACTTTTATTCAAATCTAACGATTTTCTCCAAAATCGACTAAATAATAAAATAGAAAATTCTCTATAATTTAGAAAATAAATATATAAGTCAAAATAAATAATGACCTTAAGTTCGGGTTCTTACAGTCTTACATATATATATACATAGATGTGGTTACATTCTTTCACACATACTCTACAATTATTTATATAAGGGTTATTTATATAAATACTGGAACATTTCTTTAGGCAAGGTAGTACTATAATCTTGTAGGTCCTAAACATTATCAAACATTACTTTACCTTACACGATTCCATCATTCATTTATGCCATGAGGCATTTCATTTCGCCGTGTCACGTATCCATTCATGCAATGAGTGCATGTTCATCTTTACCATACACCATCTTACATCACATTTATCATCCATATTGCTCGCATCTTGCATGATTTCATATAAAGACGACTTATATAAACTATTCTCGTCTCTGCTGATTCCTCTGAGGGAGATTTTGGAGATGTTATTGACATTCATTTGGATGTTGTCCACCCAGTACCCGTCGCTGCAGTTTCTTTTCCTGCAGTGACTATTGTTGCGATACTAGCCAGTCATGGGAAGGCTATTCGATGCATTCATGAGTATTTGCAAGGGGTGCCCATCGAGGAGGAGATGAGTACATTGAGGTTTAGGATGGGTATGGCCGAAGTGAATAATGCTTCTCTACGTGGTAGGATTAGGACCATGGAGGCTATCAAGACGGTTACTCGTAACCAAGAGAGGAGGACTCGTAGGGAGATGGAGCGACAGTTGGCTTCAGTTCAGGAGTCACAGCGACAGGACCGAGAGAACTTCAGGAAGCTTTAGGAGTTAGTCACCAGTCAGCTCGGATGTCACCTATAGACACCTTGTTTTAGGAATTATGTATTAGCTTGTATTGGAAGTTGTAGTATCAAGAAAACTATGTAGTATCTTGGAGGGAAAACAATGAAACCTACGTAATCGAATCTAATTATCAAGTTAAGGAAAAATTCACTCAATAAACTTTAATTCCTAAATTAATTATGCAACCCACTCTCTTAAATATCATGAAATCATAACGTTATTATAACACCCCGTGTTTTAGGGTCATTTACGACGTCAATAAATTCACTATTTATTTTTAGTATTGTACGCGTTTGCTTTTAAATCGTAAATGTTAAGTTAAATCGCGTAAGCTAAAAATGATCATTCAATGTAAACGGGCATCAAACAATTAAATTTTTACATCAAGCAAGTGTTAAGTAATTATTTTGAGAATGATTATTAACTTTGTTCATTTTATTTTATCGGTTACGTAAATTGTTTACGTTTCGCGATAAATTGCGTTTAGGCATTCCGGGAACCACCATAACTAATCTACGCTTCAACAAATACCCATTATCATACCCAATACCCAAAGTTTTATTAAATG
Organism: Tanacetum coccineum; assembly: GCA_026074375.1. Lineage (NCBI taxonomy): Eukaryota > Viridiplantae > Streptophyta > Magnoliopsida > Asterales > Asteraceae > Tanacetum > Tanacetum coccineum. The sequence goes on from BQNB010010861.1 coordinate 66,488, forward strand.
TCACCTATGTTAACATTGTTGGTCAATTGTACATAAAGGAAAACCAATTAAACACTAAATGTACAAGTAACCTTTATGTTTTAAAATACAACTTCAAGTAAATGCAAGATAGGTGTAAATAACCAAAAATCACCAACTAGCTCCGTCCCCCCCCCCCCATAAAATTTCGTGATAATGCTGCATTATAGTGACAAGAGAACATCTATCATAAATTAAAGAAAATGTACAACAATGAGTTAGTATGACTTAGCTCATGACTAGTGGTTTTGACCACTAGTCATCCATATTTCACTCCTTGTGTTTCCAATGCCTCACTCCCCCACATTATGTGTCTTTAATGTTGCTAGTTTTTTGTCACTTGACAAGGTTCGGTTATAGATACTTATTATAAGCTTGCACTAGAAAGTTAAAACTCATACACTTCATTCTTTAGTAAAAATCAAAGTCCTATCTCCTCCTTTTGCTCCATAAGCCATGGCTCACCACAATAACATACCAAATCCATACCAAAATTAATCTACAATATTTACAAGTAATCCCACACTATATCTAAGCTATACCAATGTATATGTAAAAGGCTTGGTATTTAGAGCCTTTACAAGGATTAAGATCAATGAAATTAAAGTCAATGATTACTTTGGAGGTGATTAGGGTTTTCAAGTCTTGAAAGCCTTGTGTAAAATATCTAAATCAAGGGTTTAAGCAATTTATGTCAATTATATGTACATCATATTAAGGTCATCTAAAACTCTTAATATCTTTACTTTCATGATTTCATATGTATATAATGTTTATATGGCTCATCACCATTTAGGAATTGAACATGTAAAATGGATTTTTACTTGTGATGTGATTGTCTTTAGCAACACTTTTTACATATGTAAATGGTTGATTATTATCAAGGAATATAATGGAAGCAAAAAGATGGCTCCACTTGTGGTTAAGTATAAAAGTGTTGTTTATTAAACTAGTAAATTCAAAAGTATCACTTAATAAGTTATTGATTAAAGATGTGTTTAAATACTTGTTATCTTGGACACTTAGACATAATAGTGACTAATGAACCATTATAAAATTATGACAATTATATAAGTTTTGAAGTACTTGTGGTAATTTATCTAAGTTTATAAAATACAAAAAACAAGTTTATATAAATAAGTATACAGTAAAGATATTAAGAATGTTGTTTTGGTTCGACTTTAAAAGAGCCATGGATTTTTTAAATTTATAAAAATAGTACGTCTCGTAACGATACTACGCAATGTAAAGAACACTAAAAACCGATTTATATAAACGAAGGAGAATACATAATTACAGTATACGATAATTAAAATACTTTTATAAAAATGGTTATCTGTTTCATCAGAGACATATTTAGGAAAACATCATAGATAATAAATAAACTTTTTTATTAGAGAACGTACTCGAAAGAATCGCTATAAAACGGGCTTAACGAATTAGATACGCATTTACGGGGTTTTAGCGATAACTAAATCTATAAAAAAAACTATATGAACTTTTTTTGAACAGTAAAAAGTCCAAAAAAAAAAAACTGTTCACCAGTGGACTGAAATACAAAAATGTCATATTTTGATAGGTCGTCTTAATACGAAAGCGTGGACATAAGAAACGTAAGAAACGAGCTTAAATAGAAAGATATGCCACTATTTTATAACTTGAGCACTAATACCTTAGATATAATAGTTTTTTGGTTCGTTTTTTTTTGATAAATTTTGCGAAACTTTTAGAAAATCCTTTAGATAATATTTACTACACGTCTTCAACTTTATCAATGTTTATTTACAAAGACAATTAAATATATATAATCGATTATACGAGTACAAATCACCCGATAATATTTATCTAATGCCGAATTTTAAATATAATTTCACAAACTCGGATTAGATGGTGATGTAGCTATATAGAATTAATAAAATGTAGTAGTTATTCATAGTACTTGTAGTACTACATACGACCTATATTGAATGGTTGGCAATTCGGCATAATTAAGACGCATTTTCTATTGTGATTTACATTGTTAAAGCTCATCCACGTCAAGGAGAGTTCAAAGCCCCCACTGTTACATTTTATAATGATTTAATAAGTTTTTGGGTGAGACATGCTTATTTTTTATAACAGGTACTCAATTGGACATTTTATATTTAAACTTATTACTGTTTGCCTAAGTAGCAATAACCCCATGCGCCCACTATCATCTATGGACACATTATTTGACTTCAGTTTTTGTCACAAATACATAGCTTTACTTTTAACCCAAATGATTACGGATTAGGTTTAACGAGCTTTAACTGTGAATTATTCTGTGAGGTGTTAGCATGAATGTATGAAATATATCTAAACGTGGTGTGCACAGTCCCGTCGGGAGATTAGCTAGTCACCAGCCAAACGAACGTTAAGCATGTACGGAGCATAACATTTACACCAAACACGAACGACTTACGATTCTTTGAATAAAGTTGCATATATATGAGTCTACGCAGCAGTTTCATGAACTTAGAGTAATTGTAATCATTGTTTTATACACCTTAATATTTTTACTTTGCCTTTTTATAAAGTTGCAAAACAAACTTGAACAATGGTGGTCCAACCATACTTATACTTTTGTGACTTATTTGGGGATTGAAATGGTCAAGATACTTTACAACTTCTTTATTTCTACAGATCATGCATACATGTTTTTGGGAACATTTTAAAGATTGAAATAGGTCATAGCATACTTTACAACTCTCTTGATTTCAAACATTCATACATACAATTTTTGGAAAATTCAGAATTTAAACGGTCGATACATACTTTCCAAAACCTTTGGTATTTCAACATTTATACTTACAAAAACCTATGAACTCACCAACATTATTTTGACGTTTTTAAGCATGTTTTCTCAGGTGACTTAGATACGTGGCTTAATGTGATTTGCATTGGTGTCCTAAAAAATTCAAGATTTCCATTCAAACTACACAGATAGATGTCAGTTTATCTATGTCTTAATGCAATGGTATGTATAAGTAACGGTCTCGGAAAACAAGTTCACGATGCGACCCATTTTGGTGGTTGTTACAGATTGTAATCCAGGTCCAAGGTTATAGATAACTAAGTATGTCATTTTACCTATGACTATATCCGTTTAACAAATATGCCATCATACAAAAGGATTTATAACTGGACCTACACACACTGTTTGTTGCATTAGTTGTCCATACTAGATGCTACTGATTCATATAGTGTAGTTTTATATTATAGTACATAAATTACCATGAGGGTCTTTCTTATATATACAAAGATGTGTTTACATTCATTCTATATATAATCTCAATTAATCATATAAGTGTAATTTATATAAAGTACTGGTACATTTCTTAAGGGCAAAGGTAGTACAATAAGCATCGTAGGTCCTAAACATTATCAAACATTACTATTACCATACACAATTACAATCAATTTATATATGCCATAAGGCATTTTCAATTCACCTTGTCACGTAATCCAATCATGCAATGAGTGCATATCATCTATACCATACACCATCTTACATTACGATTATCCTCCATTTTACCCCTGCACGCATCATGCCATGGTTTCATATAATGATGACTTATATAAACATTTACTCGACATTAGGATGCACCCACTGCACCCTTCTTTACTCCCAACTCTAGCTGATTCCTCTGAGGGAGATTTTGGAGATGCTATTGATATTCGTTTGGATGTTGTCCACCCAATACCCGTCGCTGCAGTTGCTTTTCCTGCAGTGACTATTGTTGCGATACTAGCCAGTCATGGGGAGGCTATTCGAGGCATTCATGAGTATTTACAAGGGGTGCCCATCGAGGGATGAGATAAGTAACATTGAGGTTCAGGATGGGTATTAGCCGAAGTGGAATAATGCCTTCTCTGCTGTGGTAGGATTAGGACATGTGGCGCTATCAATACGGTTACTCGTAACCAAGAGAGGAGGACTCGTAGGGAGCTGGAAGCGAAATGTTGGCTGTCAGTACTGAGTCAATGCGACAGACTGAGAGAACTTCAGGAAGCTCCAGGAGTTAGTCACCAGTCAGCTCGGACGTCACCCACAAACTCCTTTTTTTAGGAATTATGTATTATCTGTGAATTGAAGTTGTAGTATTATAAAACGTATGTCGTATTTGTGATGGAAAACAATGAAACCTACTATCTATCGAATTTATCATATAAAAATGAAATTTCACCAATTTTACTTAATTCCTAAATTAATTGTGCAACGCCACTCTCTCAACTAACATGAAATCAAACGTTTATTTGACGAAAATGAGTCAATGCATCCATAATTCCCACAATTATACATACTTGATCACCTATGTAATAATTCAGGTAAGGACCTGCCCATGCTGAAGTATTTACCATTTAAAAATTTTTTTTTTTTAATTTTTTTTTTAAAACTTCTTGTCAAGAAACAATTTTCTATTTATACTAAGTTTTGCATGCGTATTCATAAAATGTACTCATCATGACGAACCAAACTAATAATCATAATAACTGAGTAAAACCTTACTATATAAAGTCGACATCATCAAAAAAAATGTTATAACTGACACGTTAAGCCGAAGGGAACGAATAAGCCACTAGAAGCCAAGCCTTGGTCGCAACTATAAATATTAAACCAACGTCACTAATCTTGAACACTCAAGTTAAAGCAATTTAGAATGGAAATGAAAACGAGTTACCAAGCGTAGTAACGAAACTATCAAAAGACATAAATAAAAATAACAAATAGATTTATTGCCACAACAACGTTTATTACTTGGGAAATAAGATTACATAAGAACAAAAAGGAAATACAAGTTTTATTACAACTCTCCCCTAACAATAATATCTATTCCTTCCAAAAGAGATCCACGCCAATAGCAAGGACGACAATGGGCGTGAGAATCGCTAGAATAAAGGCTAGATACTGAAATTCTTCTTTGTAGGGGACGTACGCAAGATAAATTCCAAGTGCTACCGCGCTCGCCATCGGCACAAGTGTAATAATATGCAACATTTTTGAGGTTTGGATGAGAGAAAATTTAAGTAAAAGATTAATTGTTGTATGGAGAAATGGAGGATAAAAATTTGGTATTTAAAATGAGAAAGTAACCATTGGGGATACTGTTCATAGCCGTTGGGGTTACTATTCACGTATAAAAAAAATATACCCACACCTCTTCATCAACACTATTTCGGAAGACAAATTGAAGTGAATTGCGAGACGCAATTCTTTTAGCACGGGGAGACTGTAACAACTCACATTTTCACACCTTTTTACATCAATGAACATCTAATTATTTATTTTAAACATTTACGCGTTCACTTTAAATTTTCAACGTTAAGTTAAATCGCGTAAGCTAAAAATTAACATTCAATGTAAATGGGCATCAAACAATTAAATGTTTACGTCAAGAAAGTGTTAGATAATTATTTAGAGGATAATTATTAACTTTGCACTTTTTATTTTTATTGGTTACGTAAAGTGTTTACGTTTCGCAATTAAATACATATTGGCATACTCGGAAGCACCAATACCTATATATACTCAACCAAATACCCACAATTATACCTAATACTCAAAAATTATACAAATTCCTTATATAAACATACATAGGGCCGGATTCATAGAGAAAAACACAAGGAAGATATTTATTTTGAAGACTTTCTAATATAACACATGTTGTATAAACTTACAAGCAAATTTCACCAACTAGTCTTACACCTCCATACTATCTTACACATTATCCATACCTTTCTTACACAATGATCATTCAAGACTAACCATGGTTAAGTTAAAATAACCATTAGCTAGTTAAATCTTGCTATAAAAGGCACACTATGCAAGTAAACTTCACACAACTCATTTTCTTAAGTAAAAACAACACAAAAACTCTCCCTTGTGCTCTCTAGCTCACGACACACAAACCAAACCCATATACATTCTATATTTTTGATTTTACAAGTAATCCAAGTGTTCAAGGTTCATTATTAGACATATCTAAGGTGTATTGGAAGCTTGGTTTAGTGTTTAAAAGGGTTAAACAAGAAAGGTTCAAGATTAGGGTTTCAAGTGAAATTAAGGTTTTCTTGATTTGGAAGCTTGGGTTTTGTTGATAAGTTAGGGTTTAGATCTTGTTTCTCTTCATCATACATCATATTAAGGTTATCTAAAAACCCTAAACTCTTTACATTTGTGATTTTATGTGTATATAATGTTTATATAGTTTATCACCATTTAGGGAACATATTAACAAGTAAAATGGATTTTTACACTTGTTCATGGTTGATGAACTTTGTCATATGTTATATGGATGTTAAATACATGTTGTAATGGAAGTATAGGTATCATACAAGTGTTGGTTTATCTATAAGTACATATATAAACTAGTTACTTAATAAGTTTATCTATAAGTATATTACGAATTAGCTTAAGCGGATTGAACTATGAATTACTTGGAGGGTATGTGCGAATGTTAGAAAATAGATCTATTCAGGTGTGACAGCCCCGTTCGGGTGATTAGCTATCACTGGGCAAACGAACGTTATAGCATGTCGGAGCAAAGAACGACATATACATGAACATGAACATTTATCGTGCCTTGAATAAAGTGGCACACACCTAAGTCTACGCAACAGTTTCATGAACTTAGAGTAATCGTAATCATTGTTTTACATACACATGAATATTTACGTTGCCTTGAATAAAGTGGCAATACATACTTTGAACAATGGTGGTCCAACTATACTTAACTTTTTAGAAATTTTATAAAAACTTATTACAATTCACCCCCAGATATAAATGATTGGATAATTTTTTCTACAGAAAGTAACAATTTTTAGACTACCTAAACATTAAGAATCATAATTTTTCATCATAACAAAGGAGTATGGAATTTCACATGTTACGATAATAAAGTTTATAAAAATAAATTCTATAAACTATAACAGTATAAATCACTATCATCTTAATACATTTTTGAAAAATACAATTAGTTTAGGTAAAACATTTAATTCCGAGACTGCTCCGAAAAGAATCATTAAAATTCGAAGTGTAAACTAATAAGATATGATTTGACGAGTTACCGCTAGCAAGTAAAAATTTATAAAAATAAATTTATAAAAGTGCATGAACAGTAAAAAGTACTGTTCACCAGGGGGTTGAAAATATGAAAATATAATATTTTGATACATCGTCTTAATACGAAAGCGTGGACGTAAAGAACATAAGAAACGGACTTAAAACGATAAAGTTACGCCGTTTTTACTAAAGAGATATTTATAAACGTTTTTACTTTATAAATATGATTTCACAAATACAATTATATGGTGATGTAGCTATATAGAATTATATATGTCTTATTATTCAAAGTACTAGTACTCATACGATCATCTAATTAATTATGATTGCATTCGGCGAATCGTGACGCATTTTTTGTTAGTGATTTGCATTATCGATCACTCACCAAGATGAGTTATTAATAAGCCCCACATTTCTTTTTTGCCATATACCTACAAATTTTGGGGTGCGAACTTGGCTCGTTACCAACTTCATTTACATCGAGGGTTGATTTATTACATGGTGCATTTACAATTCGTTTTTACAAACCTGATCAACATACTCAATTACTAATTTATGTGACAAACACATGCTTGTTTTTACACTTATTATTTAAAACCATGACTTACTTAATTGTAACCAAATGATTACGGATTAGCTTAAGGCGGATAGAGCTTGTGAATTACTTGGAGGGTAAGCGCGAATGTTATAAAATAAATCTATTCGGGTGTGACAGCCAGAACAAACACTATCTGTGATTAGCTATCACTGGACACAACGATACGTTATATCATGTCGAGCACAAAATTACATGAACAGAACACTTAACGGTGCTTGAATAAAGTGGCTATATAGGAGTCTACGCAGCAGTTTCATGAACTTAAGTAAGTGTAATCATTGTTAATACACACAAAATGAATATTATGTTTGCTTAAATAAAGATGGCAATACATACTTGAACAATGGTGTCCAACTATAAACTTAACCTTTTTGTGACTATTGGGATTGAAATGGTCATTTGCATACTTACAACTCTTTGGATTTCCAACCATTCATACATACATTTGGCGAAGCATATAACAATTGAAATGGTCCATGATACTTTACACAACTAATGTTTCAACATTTATACTTACAAAACCTATGAACTCAGCCGAACTTAGGTTGACACATTTTTAAAGCAGTTTTTCTCCAAGAGTGAACACGCAACTTTGACATACTTTGATTTCATTGAAGTCTAAACAATACAAGATTACTTTTCAAACGACACATTTAGAGGTCGTTCTCTCATGTCTTGTGCAATGGTATTATGAAGTAACACTCCCTGAAACTTATTCCGCTGTGACCCATTTTTGGGGGTGTTACAGATTGGTAATCAGAGCCAAGGTTATAGAAGAACAGATGCATTTTCCTAACTATAACGTTTTACCAAAACATTGCATCAGACAAAAGGGTTTTAAAAGAACGGGACATGCATACACTATTTGTTGCATTAGTTGGTCATACTAGATGCTTTCATGATTCATATACTTGTTCATATTATAGTACGTATATTACTATGAGGTTCTTACGTATATATATATATATATGCATATATATATACACAGATGTGTTTACATTCTTTCACACATACTCTACAATTATTTATATAAAGGTTATTTATATAAATACTAGAACATTTCTTTAGGCAAGGTAGTACTATACGCTCGTAGGTCCTAAACATTATCAAACATTACTTTATTTTACACGATACTATCATTCATTTAAGCCATGAGGCATTTCATTTCGCCATGTCACGTATCTATTCACGCAATGAGTGCATATTCATTTTCCCCATACACCATCTTACATCATGTTTATCATCCATATTGCACGCATCTTGCATGGTTTCATATAAAGACGACTTATATAAACTTTTGCACGTGCAGGTTATGGATGCACCCACTATTCCCGTCTGTGCTGATTCCTCTAAGGGAAATTTCGAAGATGATATTGACATTGGTTTGGATGTTGCCCACCCAGTACCCGTCGCTGCAGATGCTTTTCCTGCAGTGACTATTGCTGTGATACTAGCCAATCATGGGGAGGCTAATCGAGGCATTCATGAGTTTTTGCAAGGGGTGCCCATCAAGGAGGAGATGAGTACATTGAGGTTCAGGATGGGTATGGCCGAAGCAGAGAATGCTTCTCTGTGTAGTAAGATTAGGACCATGGAGGCTATCGAGACGGTTACTCGTAGCCAAGAGAGGAGGACTCATATGGAGATGGAGCGACAGTTGGCTCCAGTTCAGGAGTCACAGCGACAGGACCGAGAGAACTATAGGAAGCTCCAGGAGTTAGTCACCAGTCAGCTCGGACGTCACCCATAAATACCTTGTTTTAGGAATTATGTATTAGCTTGTATTGGAAGTTGTAGTGTCAAGAAAACTATGTAGTATCTTGGAGGAAAAATAATGAAACCCACTATCTATCGAATTATCGTATTATGAAAATTTCACCAATTTTACTTTAATTCCCTAAATTAATTGTGCAACCCACTCTCTCAAATATCATGAAATCATAACGTTATTTTGACGAAAATGAGCAATGCATCGCTAGTCATTAATTATAACAGAGCTTTGATTCACCTATGTATATAATTCCATAATGACCATGCCCATGCTGAGAGTAGTCACCTTAAAACTTCTTGTCAAGAAACAATTTTTTATTTATATCAAGTTTTGCGTGCGTATTAATAAAATATACTCATCATGAGGAACCAAACTAATAATCATAATAACTGAGTAAAACTCTTACACCACCTTACTGTATAAAGTCAAAAAAATAAAAATGTTATAACTGACGCGTTAAGCCGAAGGGGACGAATAAGCCCACTAGAAATCGAGCCATGGTCGCGACAATAAATATTAAACCAACGTCACTAATCTTGAACGCTCAAGTTAAAGCAATTTAAAAGGGAACGCAGACGAGTTACTACGCATGGTAACGAAATATTCGAAAGACATAAATAAAAATAACAAATAGATTTATGGCCACAACATCCGTTTATTATCTTAGAAATAAGATTACATAAGAACATAAATGAAATACAAGTTTTATTACAACCCTCCCCTAACAATAATATATATTCCTTTCAAAAGAGATCCACGCCAATAGCAAGGACGATGATGGGCGCGAGAATCGCTAGAATAAAATCCAGATACTAAAATTATTCTTCGTATGGGACGTAGGCAAGATAAATGCCGAGTGCTATCGCGCTCGCCATACGCCAAGAGTGTGTAATGATATACAAACAATTTTTTATGAATGGATAACAGAGAAAATTTAAGTGAAAGATTAAGTGTTGTATGGAGAAATGAAGGATAAAAATTTGGTATTTAAAAGGAGAAAATAACCGTTGGGGTTACTGTTCATAGCCGTTGGGGTTACTGTTCACGTAAAAAAAATAATACCCACACCTCTTCATCAACACTATTCCGGAAGACAACTCGAATTGAATTGCGGGACGTAATTCTTTTAACACGGGGAGACTGTAACAACTCATATTTTCACACCTTTTTACATCAATGAACATCCAATTATTTATTTTAAACTTTTACGCGTTCACTTTAAATTTTTAACGTTAAGTCAAATCGCGTAAGCTAAAAATTAACATTCAACGTAAACGGGCATCAAAAAATTAAATGTTTAAGTCAATAAATGTTTAGATAATTTATTAACTTTGCACATTTTAATTTTTGTGGTTACTAAAGTTGATTTTAGCATTTCCTAATAAATACATTTAGGCATACCGGGAAGCACGAATACCTATCTATACTCAACCAAATACCCACAATTATACCTAATACTCAAAAATTATACAAATTCCTTATATATACATACATAGGGCCGGATTCATAGAGAAAAACACAAGGAAGATATTTATTTTGAAGACTTTCTAATATAACACATATTGTATAAACTTACAAGCAAATTTAACCAACTAGTCATCACCTCTATACTATCTTACACATTTCCATACCATTTCTATACACAATGGACATTCAAGACTAAACCATGTTAAGTTTAAAGTAAACCATGAGCTAGTTAAGTCTTGCTATAAAAGGCATACTATGCAAGTAACCACTTCACACACCTTATTTTCCTAAGTAAAAACAATTAATAAAAACTCTCCCATTGTGCTCTCTAGCTCACGCAATACAAACCAAACCATATACATTACCATATTTTTAGAATTTTATAAGTAATCCAAGTTTTTCAAAGTTCATATTATTAGACATATCTAAGTTGTTTGGAAGCCTTGGTTTAGTGTTAAAAGGGCTAAGCAAGAAAGGTTCAAGAATATGGGTTTCAAGTGAAATTAGGGTATATGATTTGAAGCTGGATTTTGTTGATAAGTTGAGGTTTAGATCTTGTCTCGCTTCATCATACATCATATTAAGGTTATCTAAAAACCCTAAACTCTTTATATTTGTGATTTTATATGTATATAATGTTTATATTGTTAATCACCATTTAGGGAACATATTAACAAGTAAAATGTATTTTTACACTTGTTCATGGTTTGATGAACTTTGTCATATGTTATATGTGTTAAATACATGTTGTAATGGAAGTATAAGTATCATACAAGTGTTGGTTTATCTATAAAAAGTATATATATATACATGTACATAAAAAGTTTACTTATAAAGTGTAAAAGATAAAAGTGATGTAAGGACTTGTTATCATCGACGTTTCTTAGATAAGATCATTGGACAATTGTTAGAGGACTTTAAGTATATAAGACTTGTGGTATAACACATGGTAGAGGACTTGTAACAAATCAACTAGGCTAAAAAGTTATAAAAACAAGTTTAAACATATTTTTAACAAAAAGATCAAAAGGGTCTGTTTGAATTTGAAAAATAATGTATTTATTTTATATTTTTATAAAATACTACATGTTACAAGGATCGTAGGCATATAGAGAACTCGAAAAACCGATTTATAACGAAGAAGATACGCCATTTGCAAGTTTACGATAATTAAAGTTTATAAAAATAGTTTTATAGAATATGAACAGTAAAAATCACTATTAATCTCAGATACATTTTTGAAAAATACATTAGTTAGATAAAACTTTTAATTACGAAGACGTGCTCGAAAGAATCACTAGAATCAGAGTTAAAACGAACAAGATATGACTTTTACGAGGTTTACGCTAAGTAAATTTATAAAAATAAATTTATAAAAGTGCATGAACAGTAAAAAGTACTGTTCACCAGGGGTTGAAAATATGAAAATGTAATATTTTGATACATCGTCTTAATACGAAAGCGTGGACGTAAAGAACATAAGAAACGGACTTAAAACGATAAAGTTACGCCGTTTTTACTAAAGAGATATTTATAAACGTTTTTACTTTATAAATATGATTTCACAAATACAATTAGATGGTGATGTAGCTATATAGAATTATCATAATAGTTTTAAGTTATTCAAAAAGTACTTAGTATTCAACACCTAAAATTAAATTAAGGCTTGCATTCGGGCCGTATTCGTGACACATAAACTGTTAGTGATTTTGCATTATCGAATTCACTGGCACTCAAGGTGAGATTATAGCCCGCAATGTATTACCTTGTTTTACATATACTTTACAACTTTTGGGGTGAGAACTTGCTTGTTACCAATTTCATTTACATGATTGGTTTGAATTCATTACATGTGCATTTACAATTCGTTTTACAAACTGGTCTACATACTCAATTACTTATTTTGGGACGAAATACATTGCTTGTTTCACTTTATTTTTGAAAATAAGGACATTACTTTACTTTTACCCAAATGATTACGGATTAGCTTAAGCGGATTGAACTGTGAATTACTTGGAGGGTAAGCGCGAATGTTATAAAATAGATCTATTCGGGTGTGACAGCCCCGTTCGGGTGATTAGCTATCACTGGGCAAACGAACGTTATAGCATGTCGGAGCAAAGAACGACATATACATGAACATGAACATTTACCGTGCCTTGAATAAAGTGGCATACACCTAAGTCTACGCAACAGTTTCATGAACTTAGAGTAATCGTAATCATTGTTTTACGACACACAAATAATACATTGCCTTGAATAAAGTGCAATACATACTTTGAACAATGGTATCCAACCTATACCCAACTTTATGTGACTATTTTGGTGATTTGAAAATGGGGGGGGGGGTGGGTCAAGCATACTTTTACAACACTTTGATTCTACATTCATACATACATTTTGGCGAACATACAAGGATTGAAATGGTCATGCATACTTTACACAACTTTGGTTCGACATTTATACTTACAAAAACCTATGAACTCACCAACTTTATGTTGACACTTTTTAAGCATGTTTTTCTCAGGTGAACAAGCTACTTGACATACTTGATGTGCATTGGAGTCTAAACAATACAAGATTACTTTTCAAACGACACGTTTAGAGGTCGTTCTCTCATGTCTTGTGCAATGGTATTATGAAGTAACGCTCCCGGAAACATATTCCGCTGCGACCCATTTTTGGGGGTGTTACAGATTGGAATCAGAGCCAGGTTATAGAGAACTAGGTTGCATATCTTACCTAGACTATAACCATTTTCAACGATTACATTTTCAAAAGATTTTTACCGGACATACATACATTGTTTTTGTATTATTTGGTCATACTAGATTCTTACATGATTCATAATACTATCCAAATTATAGTACGATATTACTATGAGGGTCTTAGCATATATACATAATATAAAAATATAATATATACATAGATATATATATAGTATATATATATATATTATATATTTAATATATATATATATATACATATAAATAGAATATATATAATATATAAATAGAATAAGAAGATGTGTTTTACACTCATTCACACATACTCTACAATTTATTATATAAGGGATATTTATATAAAAGACTAGAAAATTCTTTAGGCAAATATACTTAACGCTCAGTAAGTCCTAAACATTATCAAACATTACTTTACCTTACACGATACCATCATTCATTTATGCCATGAGGCATTTCATTTTTCCATGTCACGTATCCATTCATGCAATGAGTGCATATTCATTTTCCACCCTACACATCTTACATCACTTTATATCATCCATACAGCACGCATACTTGCAGGTTTCAAAAAAAAGACTCACTTATATAAACTTTTGCTTTGCATTGTTATGAATGCACCCACTATTCCCTCTCTGCTGATCCTCTGAGGGAAATTTCCGAAGATGATTTTGACATGGTTTGGATGATGCCCCCCCCCCCCCAAAACCTAGTAACATTCGCTCGAAGATGCTTTTCCTGCAGTGACTATTGTTGTGATACTAGCCAATCATGGGGATGCTATTCGAGGCATTCATGAGTATTTGCAAGGGGTGCCCCGTCGAAGCAAAGAACGCTTTCCTTTTGCGTAGTAAGATTAGGGACCATGGAGGCTATCGAGACGGCTACTCGTAGCCAAGAGAGGAGGACTCGTATGGAGTTGGCTTCAGTTCAAGAGTCACAGCGACAGGACCGAGAGAACTTCAGGAAGCTCCAGGAGTTAGTCACCAGTCAGCTCGGACGTCACCCATAGATACCTTGTTTTAGGAATTATGTATTAGCTTGTATTGGAAGTTGTAGTATCAAGAAAACTATGTAGTATCAATAGAGGAAAACAATTAAACCACGTATCTATCGAATTACCGTATAAGAAAAATTTTCACCAAGTTTACTTTAATTCCCTAAATTAATTGTGCAACCACTCTCTCAAATATCATGAAATCATAACGTTATTTTGACAAAAATGAGCAATGCATCGCTAGTCCTTAATTATACATAGCTTGATCACCTATGTATAATTCAGAAGGACCCATGCCCATACGAGAGTAGTAACCTAAACTTTCTTTCAGAACATTTTTTTATTTATCAATTTTTACGTGCGTAATTAATAAAATGTACTCATCATGAGGAACCAAACTAATAATCATAATAATTGAGTAAAACTCTTACACCACCTTACTGTATAAAGTCAAAAAAAATAAAAATGTTATAACTAACGCGTTAAGCCGAAGGGGACGAATAAGCCCACTAGAAATTAAGCCATGGTCACGACAATAAATATTAAACCAACGTCACTAATCTTGAACGCTCAAGTTAAAGCAATTTAAAAGGGAACGCAGACGAGTTACTACGCATGGTAACAAATAATCGAAAGACATAAATAAAAATAACAAATAGATTTATTGCCACAACATCCGTTTATTATCTTAGAAATAAGATTACATAAGAATAACAAAGAAATACAATTTTATACAACCCTCTCATAACAATAATATATATTCCTTTCCAAAAGAGATCCACCCAATAGAAAGGACTATATGGCGCGAGAATCGCTAGAATAAAATCCAGATACTAAAATTATTCTTCGTATGGGACGTAGGCAAGATAAATGCCGAGTGCTATCGCGCTCGCCATCGCCAAGAGTGTAATGATATGCAACATTTTTGAGGATTGGATAAGGGAAAATTTAAGTGAAATATTAAGTGTTGTATGAAGAAATGAAGGATAAAAATTTGTTATTTAAAAGGAGAAAATAACTGTTGGGGTTACTGTTCATAGCCGTTGAGGTTACTGTTCACGTAAAAAAAAATACCCACACCTCTTCATCAATACTATTCCAGAAGACAACTCGAATTGAATTGCGGGACGCAATTATTTTAAAACTGGGAGACTGTAACAACTCATATTTTACACCTTTTTAAATCAATGAACATCCAATTATTTATTTTAAACTTTTACGCGTTCACTTTAAATTTTTAACGTTAAGTCAAATCGCGTAAGCTAAATATTAACATTCAACGTAAACGGTCGTCAAAAAATTAAATGTTTACATCAAGAAAGTGTTAGATAATTATTAACTTTGCACATTTTAATTTTTGTGGTTACTAAAGTTGATTTTAGCATTTCCTAATAAATACATTTAGGCATACCGGGAAGCACGAATACCTATCTATACTCAACCAAATACCCACAATTATACCTAATACTCAAAATTATATAAATTCCTTATATATACATACATAGGGCCGGATTCATAGAGAAAAACACAAGGAAGATATTTATTTTGAAGACTTTCCAATATAGCACATGTTGTATAAACTTACAAGCAAATTTCACCAACTAGTTACTATCTTACACATTTTCCATACCTTTCTTACACAATGGTCATTCAAGACTAACCATGGTTAAGTTAAAGTAACCATTAGCT
>BQNB010010862.1:0-62950 GCA_026074375.1 Tanacetum coccineum
AATATTAACAATTCGATGTTTGATGAAATCAAGCAGATTCATTGCTAGAACCTCCGGTTCTATTGGAGTCAAACATCTCATACCGATTCGTCCAACAAGGCACTCAAACCTTTCTTTCGAAAGAGCTTTCGTAAACATGTCGGCTAACTGGTATTCAGTTCTAACAAAGTTTAATTCAACTATACAAATTTCTACCCGCTTGAATGTTGTTTTCTTCAGCATTGACATTTGTTGTTGGAGTTGATGGTTCTGATGTTGTTTGAACATTCAATTGAGGTGTTGCATCTTTTTGTTGATTATCAAAGGTAGCAGAAGAATTGGATACATCTTGATTTCCTCCATTGAAGTATTCGTCAAACATAGAACTAAACAGTAATTCCAACTATGTCATTGTTGATATTTCTGTCATGTCTGCTATAGGAACAACTCGGGGAACCAGCATTGAACTTGAAAGTTCATTTGTGTGGTCATGAGTTTCAAGTTCTGAACGATTATGATCAGAAGCCTTTTGTCATTGGAGAACGAGGCTTGAAATGTTGTGTTCAAAAGTCATTTGTTGTTGGGGAACAATGCCTGAAGTGTTGTTATCAGACATCATTACTTCTTTGAGATCATCAAAGTTGATATGAATGGATTCAATGATTAGTCTTTGTCCTCTTTTTGTAGACTCTATATCCCTTTGATTGTGTTGCATACCCTACAAAAATGTACGAATCCCCTTTCTCCTTCATCTTATCAATGTTTTCACCATCTTTGGCTACGTAGCAAGTGTAACAAAAAATGTAAAGAAATTTGAGAGTGGGTTTCCTTTCATTAATGATGTGATGAAGTCTTTTCGTGTTTGGGATGATTAGAGATCAATTTTGGGTGTAAGATGCGGTTGCTATTGCTTCAGACCAAAAGAAGAGTGGAAGTCTAGAATTTGAAAGCATTGTTCGAGCAGCCTAAACCAGAGTACGGTTCCATCTTTCGACCACGTCATTTTGTTCAGGTGTTCGAGCAATTGTCGTTTGGTGAAAGATTCCTTATTCTTAAAGTAGGTCTAGAGCGTTTTGTTTAAGAACACAGTTCCTCTGTAAGTGTGAACAGTTATAGCTTGAGCTTGAAGACCCCATTGAATCATCTTTGGAGAGTCGATTAGTACCTCTGGTGTTTCGTCCTTGGATCTCAAAAAGTGAGTCCATGTGTATCGGGAGTAGTCATCTACAATCACTAGAATGTATTTCTTTCCATTGATGCTTTCAACCCGCATGGGACCACATAAGTCCATATGAAGCAAGTGTAACCGTCCTTTAGAACCAGAAACAGATTTTGTCTTGAAGTTGCTTCTCTTTGCTTTAGCTATTTCACAAGATGAACATAATTGATCCTTTACATACTTTAACTTTGGTAAGCCATTCACAATATCATTCTTGGAAAGCAAGTTGATAGTGTCTAAGTTAAGATGAGAAAGTCGACGATGCCATAACCATGATTGAGTTGGTGAAGCCTTTGTTATGAAACATATTGGAGTTGGTGATGAAGATTCTTGAATAGCAATTGTGTAGAGATCAGATCTACGAGTACCCATAAGTAAGTCGTTTTCTTTAAGATCTCTAACAAAGCAAGTACATTTCCTGAAAGCAACCTCCAAATCCGCATCACAAAATTGACCAACAAAGAATAGATTGTGATTGAGGCCTTCGACGTAATAAACTCTTGTAGGATCCCGAATTCACACAAACATGTATAGATCTAGAGAGATCTAGAGGGAGAAAGTTAGAGAGAGAGAATGGTTAAGAGAGAAACTAATAAACACACTAAAGAGTGTGTGTAAAATGAATGGATGCTTACCTCTTCCAAAGTTGGAAGAGGTATTTATAGTTCTTACAATACACCGGGTATTAGTACCCGGTTCAATACCGAAAGTCATACGTTTACCTATTAAACTACGAGCTATATTGAACAGTAAAATACATGGGGTGACCGAGTCTTTTTCTAATATCTAACAATCTCCCCCTAAGGGAGGTCACCCCTGAAAATACTAAACTTAAGCTTATGTATAGCTCGTAGACGTTTGATTTCATTTATCCATATCTTGTGAAGCTGAAGCAGTGAACTTTAGACTTTTAGGCATTATCTTGACTTGTATGTGATCTTTGAGCTTCTTTGAGATCATCATCCAATTATAATCTCTAATCATCATTATGTGATCTTTTGTCGTCTTGTGAACTTGTGTCATTCTGAATGATATGCTCACACTTTTCTTGATCTTGAAAGCTTGAATATTTAGAGTTGTGGAAGCTTTAAAAACAGATACTTGAGCTTTTATGATATCTTCGAATGTGTCATTTGAGAATGAGCACGCGGTTATGAACTTGATTTTGTTGGTACATGGTATCTCCATCTCCATCTTTAAAATAAAACAGTTAGCAATAAAGAGAAAATTGATTTGTAAAAACAATTGATGCGATACTTTGCAAAAGAGTTTTGTAACACATCGAAAGTTTTTTTTTGTTTTCCAAAGTCCAATAACTGTCAATTCGTATACTAGAACAAGTTTGATTCATGTAGAATTGCACCGTTGTTGTTTTCCAGTTGTCACAAGTTTGATCCATTAAGGATCTCACAAGTCACCTACCATGAGCTTGTTTGAAGTTGGCTCAAGCAGGATTTCCATCTTCACTGTGAATACTTTCGTATCACTCGGATGTTCTGGCAAAATCACAAGGATAATGCGTAGGACTCTTTTGATAAAACTTGTAATCACAGTGTGTGAATAACAAGTAAATTGGAATTGTATCCTAACGAGATTAATTGATGATCTCTTGGCTCTAGACTCAAAAGTGCGTTTTGATTTTAGTGATCGGAGGCTGGAGCTGACTGCCACCTTTTCAATACCGACTTACTCGGAGTGAGTGAGTCAGTAGATTACATGTTTAGTCTCCGTGAGAAATGAAACAGAAATCTTTTGAGAGATTCTGAGTGGCTTGGGAGGGTTGTGCATTGCATCACTGGGTCCATGATGTCACTTCAATGTCAGCAATCATCTTAGTGATTTTGACAGCATATGTATTGACCCGGTTTCTGCCTAAGTGTATGGAGGGCTTCTTTCTTTACACCCTTTATCCGTACAATTCTTTTTCATTCTTCAACCCCTTTAGTGCTTACCGAGATTTC
Source organism: Tanacetum coccineum (assembly GCA_026074375.1). Classification (NCBI taxonomy): domain Eukaryota; kingdom Viridiplantae; phylum Streptophyta; class Magnoliopsida; order Asterales; family Asteraceae; genus Tanacetum; species Tanacetum coccineum. Next base: position 3,160 of record BQNB010010862.1, read on the forward strand.
ATGACTAGAACCTTGTTGGGTTTATTCAAGTACTAGCTCCATCTCAGTCGGCACTATTCCCTTTTCCTCACATTTACTCCTTTTTATCATACCTAAGGACTTCTACACTAACTAGTGGATAGTCCCTGGGTAGATCCCTCCGGTTCTGGCAGGATCATGGGAACGAGTACCTAACCTTACCATCCTTATAACTTCGATAACAGTAAATACATGGTCAGTCTTTTGGTACAGTTCACCTTGCCATAAAATCACTGTTGAAAAACTCAATCAGGTACTTATGATAAAACTATCAAAGTGTTTAGTACCCGATTGTTTTTGCTTTTCAGAAAAGCTCCCCCTCAACATGTGCATCGGTATTCGAAACTGTTTAGCACATGTTGGTGGAGTATACACTTGAGTAATATGATCACATTACATATTTTAATCACATTTTTCTCCCCTTATCAAAAATTTCAAATCATTTGACATTTTGGATATCAATTGATTTAAATATGTTATAAACTTTCGGAGAAAAGTGTGCCAATTATTCACAAGCCGTGTTTGGAACATATTAATGCTCCCCCTCAATCATTGAAGGATATATAAGATAGTGCTGAGTACTGTAATTTGAAAGATTTTGAATTTTCTAAGAAATTCTTGAAAATTTGTACTCAATCACTATTTATATTAGCCTATAATTAAGTCTACACTACACATTTATATATTCACAAGATTATGTATGAGACAGGACCTGAAAATGTTCAAACCGAAAATGACATAGTCATTTTGTCCATGTAAGCAGTCTGTAGTCCGTCTCGATACTCTCCTTTTGGAAGTTGTCTTAGCTTCCCCTTGAATCAGCAATCCTTTCTTGAGTAGGTTCATAGCCTTCTTGCAATTTGCATTAAGAATACTTGAAGTCTGACGCCCAAATCGATGAAGTACACAATTAATTTGAAACCGTAACACCAAAGTCAATTAAGTCCCGGATGTCTAATTTCTCTTAACATGATAGTGATGATATGAATTGAAACACCAAAGTCAACTAAGTCCCGGATATCTCAATTATTCCCTCTCAGTAGACGAACTGATAACACCTAAGACAACTAAGTCCCAAATGTACACTTTTCTTTCTATCGGATACTGACTAACTAGAGGAATTATCATACTTATCATACCAATATGTCCCTCTTTGATCAAATATTTCTACTCCTTTAAAAACACGCTTGGTGATTGACTGTTAAAGGAAGCATTAATTGAATCAGTAACCAATCTTCTCACGCTCTAATCAATCTTCTGACAACACATTTCCCTGGTATCTCAACTGATGCATACCATAAATGACAAGATATCTCTTCTCCTATGTGGTTGGAATAGCGCACCGGAAAGTAACACGATAAAACACTGATTTTCTCTGCGGATAAGACATTTGTCTTCCCGGAATGGCCTACAATTAAATAAGGCTATGGATTCTATCACGTGTAGTTGTTGTACCTTTCAGTGTATTTACTCCTTCCCCTTGATGTTTTCGATACCTCAGAATCAGAAAAATCTTATATGCACACATGCTTGAGATCGTGTTCGCAGAATTAATAAACTTAAATCTATCCCGTGAGAATCAGTTTCAAGGCTTTTTAAACTACGAAAGAATTTCCAAACATTCCTAAGTCTTTTTACAAACTATGACGCGTTGGCAATATTAGTCGTATGTAGTTTAAAGCCTGAATTCACTAAGTCTTCAATTGCAAATAAGTCCCTAAAGTTTGAAGCAAATGACATCTAAGGCACATGTAGTTAATATGAATTAACTCCCTTTAAATTGTTATCTGTCATTATCAAAAACTTCAACTGTTTAATCCTTGACTTATTTTGAAAGACCGTTTAAAAGATTATTTGACACTTTCTCCCCCTCAAATAATGACCCGTTTTCTATTTAAAGAGCTGTAGTCATTGTTTGTTTGAGTGGTCTAATTATCTTGAAAATTCTTTTCGTGATTACTGAAAATATCTGATTCACTTGGGAAGAAATCCTTTTTCCCATTGGAAAAAATTTCTCTTATTTTGACAAATTTTAATGCACGGAACGTCACTTTATTCTTATGATATGCATGGTATGAAAAATCCATGCCCGGGGAAAAATTATATTACAAAGTCTGTCAGAATCAGCGTTCTTTTCGACGACATGCGTTCCTCAGATTTGAAAAACGGTTACAGTCAGAAAATCAACTGCAAGCACATTGTTTCATGAGCTCATAACTTTGAATGTTTTGTTAGAGTTGCTCAATACTCGAAATGTCTTCTCTTTTCGTTAGCTAAGGATAAAATGCTTGTGACGTGTTTTTTTCTTTTCGATGAGGCAGGGTTATGCTACAGTAATGTTACTAAGCCATTTTTTTTTTATATTTACAAGATGATGTTTGTTGATATATCATGCATGTTATGTTTGTCTGATCCTCCAGTTCTGATGGTCAAACATCTCATACTATCCTTCTGGACACATGATACAAAACTGATCCTCAGGATGGGGATTTCATAAAATTAATTAGATAATTGGTATTCCAGTTCTGAACAAAAATTTCAATTTAATAATATCTTTTCACACTTGTTCCTTTATGATGTGATTCCGAGTATTGTTGTGCTTTGTATGAGAATGTTGTTACGGGTGTTGCATGATAGTCGCTATGGTGATCTGAGAGTCGTTATTAACAAAGGTATTTTGTTGTAGATGAAGCAATAATCTTGAAGCTGTGTCCTCATCACATTACTTGATCAACAACTTGCAGATACGCCACGTACATCCTGCCTATGTGTAGACGTTGCTAGTTGCAAGTTTTGTTTCTTGGACTTCCTGCTTAATAGTTTATTCACCAAGGAACTGTATCCACCTCTAGAAGTCGCTTTTTCGATGTTATCATGGCATCCGGCTATGATAAGCGTTGAAAAATGCGGTTTGTCTAAAAGCCAAGTATCCCTTTGGATACACAGAGTCCTCATGTTAATGGTACCCTTTTTCAGGTCATTTTAAAGTGTCTTTTTACATCATTGAGGCTGCCTTTTGAGTTGGTCGTCTTGATAACGTGCAACAAATTGCACTTAAAGTCTGGTCTACTTGATGTCATGTGAAATTACATGAGGGAACAAGATTTTTCTAACGATTATCAGATATGGTCTACGTGTTCTCCACTCAATCTACATCTAGTTGGGGTTGTGTTAGCACATATGGTTTGTACAAATCGCGAGTGACACAATTGTCCTTATTATGCTTTTCTTCAGGAATTTCTATAGCCTCTTGGGACCTGATTGATAAAATTACCTTATGGGGACTGGTGATATTGAAGTCCTAAAAAAGCGTTCCATCTCCCCCATTAAGGACATTTCACAATCTACTGTGCCTTAACTTTTCAAATCTTTTGAATTTTTAGGGTTGGTAGACCAAAAAATTATGTCTTTAAACGTAAATCTGCACAAGTAGAATATTCCTCCCAGTATTTTATCTTGAATAATGTTGGGTAAATTTACCTTTAGAATTGCATTTGGACATCGGAAGTTTGATAGTTTCATCATACCAGGCTCATGGAGCTTGCTTTAATCATTACCAAAGCTTTCCTTAGAAGGTAGACCTTTTTCTGGCTGATTCTGGATCAATGAACCTTCGGCTGAGCAACGTAAAACCTCTTCATTCAGTGGAACCATTAAAAAATATATCAGTTTTCTCGTCCATCTGATAGATTGAAAAGGACTTGTGTGCTGTGTGGGCAACAAAATCGAAATTGCTTCCAAGACGAGCAACTTGGAGCAAAGATATCTTCACATTAAATACCCTATTCTGAGCATAACCTTTAGCAAACATAAGTCGGGCTTTGTTGGCGAAATTACTGTCTGATCTTCATCACTTTTTGTTCTTTCATAACCACTCTTAAGCTTAAATAACCATCTTGCCAAATGGTTTGTCGACGAGTTACCCAGACGTTTTCGTCTGGCGAACCTGATGATGTTCATCCGGCATTGCTTCGATCCATGCAGAAATCAGCCATTGCCTCCATGATGTTCTTCGGTTCAAACAATACTCACGTGAGTGCGAACATACATCATTTAGGATCTGCGGCACAAGATGTCGGTCTTGTTTTGAAATAGCATGGTTGGATTTCCACGAACTTGTTCTATTGGATGATCCATCGGGTCCATCGGTAATCATGGATTTGTGGTTAGATATGTTTGGAATCATGCCGGTATTATCAAATGTTGGTGAGGAAAGACTCACCAATTTCTTGATACGTGTAAAAAGGATTGAGAAATTCATCTTCTTGAAACGATGCATTTTGGTGCTTGATTATTGTTGTTTTTCCTTCAGCTGAACGTGTGTTGGATTGAAATATTCTTCATAGTTAAAGGACTGAAGAGGAATTACCAACCTTGTGGGTGACGTTTTGTCTTTCTGTTGGTAGGAACAACATTTTAGTCTTGGGGGCTCGAGGTCATTGGTGTATATATTATGTCGCCTTTAGTTTATTTGAAAACGAGGTTGTGGAGATAGTGTTCATTAGACGTCTCATTGCTTGATTGGCTGTGAGGTTGTAAAGGATTTGCATCTGACGTCATTTCATGAAGCAACGGGTACTGAACTGATATGTTCTGGTGACTAGACATTGAGGATCGGCGTCCTATTGATCTCATATATTGTTCAGAAAACACATAAACTATCTTTGAGATAGTAGATCTCAACCTTACGTTTCTCACCGAATGGAGGTTGGATTTTCATTGCGTTAAGTAGCTCCACAAATGCGAATGGTTATTGTAGTTGATTTATGTTGGAATGGGACAAGTAAGGATCGCCATATACACATCTCTCTAATGAGTGTTTCTTTGTCTAACTTTGTGATAGTATTAAAACAGTTGATAAAGAATTGATGCAAATTTAATGGAATGACAACATTGTCTATTATGTTTCTTCAAAACTTAGAGTTTGAAGATAATATCTATGAAGGAGGGGTGTTGATTAAATTATCGGCATTTTGATGTAAATGAATTTATTTCTTCAAAACACCTTGATGTGTGGACTTGAGATTGAATTTCCTGATTTGTTGGGGAAGTACTTAGTAGTTTGCTTCATCTTGATCAATGGTAGTTGATGATGGTGAACCAACGGGATCAAACAGCTCTTGAGCAACAATAGTACAGGATCTGGGGGACAATTCGTGGTGGTAAAGATATTTTAGTCACACTCTTATAACAATGGTGAAACAGGATTCATAGTTTTCTTGGTTGGTGGATCATATTGGTGATGGAGAATAACTAAGATTTGCACGAGGTACTGAAACTGATGTATCAGGAGGCAATCAAAGAAGGCGCAGGTCTGAACTTTATTTGCACAGGAGTCGTGACTTGACCATTTCAAGAACTGAAAACTGAACTGCTCTTCTGCTTAGTGGGGAGGTTTGTGGTGAAAGTTGTAATGATTGTTTATTGGCAGGAGGAGTTCCTTGGTTTAGGAGTTTGAAGAGATCGATGATGACAGTACAGTAAAGGAACAGATGATGAATTGTTGGATAGGAACTGTGACCATGGATTTCAACTTTCGGTTTCCATTGTTGTTTTCCTGGTCTTCTGCTTTCTTTTATTATTATTCAGGATCAGGCTTAGTTTCCTCTTTATCTTCCCAAGCATTATAATCTCTGTCTAAATGGTCACTAGACAACATTCTGACTTCCACAACATAAGAATTAGCTTTTCCTCACTCAAGGTAACACTGGCTTGATACGTTCTCACTTGTGGCTCTCTGAGATGACTCTGTTGGGACTCATCAGGAAACCCCTAGTATGTTACAGTTCCTTCATTTGGAGCCTCAAGTTCACAGGTTGTCTCTTGACTCATTATTCCTTGCTTTCCTTGAGAGCTTTCATTATGTAAGCCAGCTCTTGTTTCGCAGGAGTTAGTGTTTGAATTCCCTTGTGCGTCTTAGACGGAAATCAGAAACTCTTCTTTGCAAAATACAAAAAAGGTTTCTAATAAAGCTCATATACAAGATGTCTTCTTTGTGTGGGCATAGTTTAGATTCAGCATATGCATCAGACTTGTGTCAGTGTCTCTGGATGTTGTTCGGGAAGTTTATGCATCAGAGAGTTAACTCAACTTCATTCTTGGTCAGTAATCTGCCATCAGTTGAGGTAAGAGCTGGATGTTGTTTGGATGCAGACTGCATCAGACTCCCATGGTTCTTTGAAACTTTGGTGATAATCTTTCGAAGGAGGATGAGTGAACCTGCAAGCGGCAGATTCGGGTTCTTCTCTTTGCTGAACTACATGGTTTGATCCAGCCTGCAAGGGCCTTTCCTCTTCTCATAGTCAGTCTTATCATTCACTATATGCTTCTTTGTGTCTTTCTCCTTGGTCTACAACTTCCTTATCTATATGGCACTCGTATCTGCTATAAATAGCTTCCATATGTGCATGGATATAGATGGTAGTTTGCAGGATATTCTGTTTGCAAGTACTTGTTTCTTATTCATGTGTTTAAGAGAGCACATATTTAGATCTAATTCCTTCAGAGCCACCTTGTATGTTGACCTGATGGAGTAAGTTGAATCTTTGTTTCCTCCTCACCTTGTTCCCTTTGATTCTGATAATCTCCTTTTGGTTCTTTTCAGATTTTGATTCTTGATGGCCTTGGGCCCAGGCAGCGCAGAGTAATTTCTCGATTAAATATGCAGTGTGTGTCTCAAGAATCTTATAGGAGAGCATCATCAAGTTTTTATTTCCCTAGATATTTATATAACAACCGTAGGAACTTCGGGTTTTGATGAAGCCAAAAATCCGGCAAGAGAGAATCAGTTACTTGCTTCAAGGACATCTATTGACTCCAATCTTGCCCTCTTTGTTGATGGGCGATGATTGGGTGATTCTCAGGGCAGAGATTTGGTGATGGTTGGACTTTCAGTGTTGATTGGTGGAGGAGTGTACAGTGACGAAGGCTAGAAGATGAGTCATATGTGAAGGGAGCAAATCAATGGGGGAGTTGAACGTCTAATGTATGATGACGGGATCAGGTTACTGGTGGAATCAGAATCCTCTATCAACTTTAGATTTCTCTCTGGATCATCTTCCGGTTGGTTTTTCATAAATAATTTGATCACCCTAAAGGTTATAAGTGTCATCGAAGATTTTTCATGGATGAACATAGACACCAGAATGGACTTTCTGGATTTCTTCCAGATGAACGTTTATGTTATTGAGCTTAGGTTTTCATGAACCTTGGGGTAAGCTGTAGCGTAGAAGTCTTCGTCCATGTGCTCAGGGTTTGGTCCAGCCAAGAGGACACATGTAATTTTCCAGACGTTTGATCCTGTCTGGTATTCTCTGCATGGCTCAGGGTCTGCGTACCAGGACACAATTCTTGCATGAGTAGCTTGAACTTTCTCTTGCTACTGCTTCTTACTTCAATCTACAGTTAGCTGATAGATTTACCTATTTCCAAAGCTAAGTCTGGTTTAGGGACCGATGTTGTCATGCAGGAGTGATCTCTAGAGCCTTTAGAAAATAGATGCATCACTCAGTGGCTAAACCATTTTTTTCAAAGTTTGAAAGCTATAAACCCAGTCTTTGCTCCATGAGTCAGGAGTATTTATAGAACAGCTAAATGTAGATATAAGGGAATTTGACTGATTCTGTGAATGCCCTAACGAAGTTTGTGTTCTTTAAAATCATAACTAAATGTGGAAGACTGGATTCTTCTATAACTTCTGTAGATTTAGAGAGGTTTCCCTTTCCATTCTGTAACTGTTCATGAGCAATGGAAGGATCTGTTCATCTCATCCTTGTAGGTTAGGAGCAGGACTATTCTCTATGTCATGTAGTCTGTTATCGTAATATCATACATAAGTTAGACAAAAATTAGAATCTAATCATCGTTAGATATAGATTGTATCGCATTGAGTTTGACATGCCTTATATTTCTGATTAGCCGAAGTTATTCAACATTCGAGTCAACTGGACACTTGGGCTTATGTAAAAATTGTGTCCAACCCTTCGGTCATGGTCATAGGATTTTCATGATAGGCTCAATCGACAAGTAACTTATGACTGTATGAGAGAAAAAGACATATGGTCATATGAGAATAGGACCTAAGAGGTTTATTGGGCTTATGGGCCTAGACATGGACCATTAGCGTAAGTCGCTGCAAACAGATCACCAAACCGCCATGCCGTAGGTAAACATTCCGCCATCAAGGTTATGCAAACCGCCTATCTAACTTAAGCAAGAATCCAAAGGCATTTTAGATTATACTTAATACTCCGAGCTGACAGATTTAACACCCTACAGACAGATTTAAAAACCCTACACTTTCACATCTTGACCATTTTTTTTACATCCTTCAAAGACCAACAGATACTACCACTTTTTTAATCCACACATTTATTCTCTATTCTCCCCTTCAATAATTGCATATGCGATTGCATTTTTTGATCTAGTGAATTATAATACCAGCTAATGTAACGTTGGTAACCACTTAACTAAACGAATAATAGTTGGGAAAATATGAAGCTTGTTAATGAGGAATGGTCAAAAAACAAGAAGCTTTTCATTCTTTCTTTTGAAGATAAGCGCTCTGAAGCGTACACTCTCCTTTTCTTTGAAATAATGGTTTCGTACAAAAGAATACGAAAGCCATCGAATTGAGCTAAACAAACATGGAAGTGTTCGAAAGATACTCAGGACCGAATAAGATTCTTTTTCGTTATTAAGGATATATGAACTAATCACGTACATTTCTTTTATTTGAATGATGGCGGTTGCAATCTTACATTTGATTAATAAGCCATTTCCATAAGCTCAATAAACTTGAGATATGTTTTGTTATATTGGCTAATGGACCGAAAAGATTTCTCTTTTTCGTTGTCAAGGATTAATGCACTGACACGTACACTTTCCTTTTGTGAAGGAGTACTCCTTTCTTTAATTTAAGCGATCCAGGGCTTGAAAGATTTGCCATCAGACGCACATTTGACATTAAAGCCAAGAGGTTGATCAGTTTCTGACCAAATGTAGTTTGATGAATGAACGTCGACTTGAACTATTTTGTCCAAATGTCATTTGATGAAGAACGAGGCTTGAACTGCGTTGTTCAAACGTCATTAGACATTGATGACCGAGGCTTGAACTGCTGTGTTCAAACGTCTTCAAGATGATGAACGAGGCCTGAACTGTGTGAACATACATCATTTGAGCAATGTTACATCAGTTGTGGAATTCCGTGAACTCCTGACGTATGAGATTCAGTCCTTTTTGGTAACAAACTCCGAGTCTTTCCTTTAAAGGCATTGTACAGATGTACCTGACCCTTTGAGTTAGAAGTACCTGCACTAACCATTAAAGTAGTTTGATTGCTTCATTTTGGGTTTGTGATTTCATCTTTTGAACCACATTAGGAGGTTCCACTGTACAACTTTGTTGGTCTATCTATGAACAAAACCATTTCCAGTAGGTAACCTACCTAAGACTATCAGGTCTTGAAAATTCTACCAGTGTTTCCACCTAAGATAAGATCTAGGAGTGTGTGGTTTCTCTTGCACAGCGGAAGACGTATTTGAGAGAAAAACTTTGTCCTAGAACCTTTCTGTCCTACAAGGGTTATGTGTGTGGTTCTTTGGTTCATCAGGATTGTTGTTTCTGTCTTGGGGACTGAACTTCTTAGCACGTGAATTCACCTTTTTTCAGGATATTTGTGATACAATCATCATGATTTGTATTAATATTTTTATGTACAATTCGAACAATAAATTTTTTGGAGTCAAGAAGAAGAACCTAGAATTCACTAGAGGTGATATACTAGGGGCTCACCATTTGACATTCAACCCACTACCCACTTAGGATACAGGAGATCTTCCTATATATGTTTCTAGGTTTTGGTGTACAAGCATTAGGAGTGCAGTATGCTCTAGTAGAGGCCATATCCCTATGATTAGGAATCCTGGTTTTGTCTTGTGTCATTTTCCTAGCATCCTCTAGAAAGTACGCATGAACCATATCATTAGAACAATATGATTCTTTATGACTATTCCTAGAGTAGTTAGGTGCATTCACCTGATGAGGTTTTGCAGCAGAAGATTCTCTAACTTTAGGCAAATAATGATGAGTCGGACTGTTTTTGACAAATCACTTTTTATCATCCAACCTTGGGCAGGGCAAACCGTGGGCATTGATCTTTTTGGTCAGTTCAGACGTAAAACGCATTCGGGTTGTCTAACAAACCTAAATGGTTTCTAGATGGTTGTAAAGGCGTGGTTTCCCCACAGAGTGATGCTTTGGTATACTTAGACTTTACTTATGTCCTTTTTAACTTTCTAAGTTATTATTTAATGCCGCATTGCAAAAACCTTTTCTGATCTGAGCTTTTCAATTCAGCTTTTACGACTGAAATTTTATTAATTTGAGAAATTTATGATTCACTGTTGTCTTTATTCTGATTGCGTGTCTTTTAATTGAATCATAAGTTCTTTGTTAAGTCGGGTTTCAAATGCTCATTTTATTTATGTAGTTGCTCATTTGCTGCAGTAATTTAGCACACACTGTGTTACATAATTCGATGTCTATGTTTCAATTACATCGATGTTATTTTTAAATGTGGCTTCATTACTTGTTTCTTCACACTTTTAATTTGTTTCTTAAGTTGCAAATTAGTGTGGTTCTGGCCTGTAGCTGAGCTTTCAAATAATTAATCACAAAAAATCACGAATTTCAGGAATATTACCTGTTTCTTACATGGTTTGTTACTTTGAAAACTTCTTCTTTGGTTGATTTTGTATTTTCAAGTGACTACAAATGCTTTTTCCAGTTGGAAAAAGTCATTTTGAATAGTTCATTGTAAATTTCCTTTTCAACACATAGCTTTTCAGTTTTGAAGATGCTCAGTTTTATGCAAAAGTTCTTGGTCAAATCTCTCCTTCCCCTATGACACATATTTGTTGAAGTAGGAGTGGTATTGCTATCATAGTTTCCTACAGTTGTGTGCTCATAACTGGGTTCAGATTGATCTGTTATGTTTGTTCATTAGCTAAGGATATTTTGTAGAGCAGTCAATGATACCATCAGCTAATGGCCTAGTCAATTTATGGTACAGCATATTGCTTCCACAGACTTGTGTAGTATAATTCCCTATATCTGTTATTTGTATCCTGCTTGTCGGGCTCTTGTCCAATGCTTTCTGTGACACCAACCCAGCTCTAATGCTTTACGCATATTTGACATTTTCTCTTGCCTTTGCATATGAGTTTTCAAATCTCTGTATTTGTGATTGCATTGTGGTTTCAGAAGCGATCATACTGCTTTTTGATATCAATCATAGCTGTCATTCATTTGTTTGTAACTGGTTTGGATATGATTCATCTTGTGACTGATCTTAGTACCTCTTGACTTAATTTGTTTGCTATGAAGCTAATTTAATCTTGCAACCTCGACTTCCATCTATACATTTTAGTGCATTATGTTTCATTTCTTTCATGAGTTATAACCAATACTGTATTTTATAACTTTTGAATGACCCTTCAAGTTGTATCCTGGATCTCGAGTAACTCACGTCATTTACGCAATAGATTCACAGAGCGTGAGTATTCGAAGTCTTGTTGCCAAACTTGATTCTAGAACGAATCAGTTGCCTAATTTAACCATTTTGTTGGCAAGAAATTCTTCGAACTGGTGTTTCGAAGTGCTTGGTGAAAAGTCTTTGCATTAACCACCATGAAGATTCTCTCTTTTCAAGTTATAGCCTGAACTATCCAGAATTAGCGGGGGGGAAAACATCTTCATTTTGAAAGTATGATGCTTGCTCAAAAAAGAATGAAGACGAAGGATGGTTTAATTGCATCAAACAAGCATATGGCCGAATAAGGAGATAGAGTTCATTTAAGATGTGTTCGACAGTTGTTCTAACCTTGTCTAGGCAGAATGGAGTACCTTCTGTTTTTGCGAGACGTTGTGTCAGTTGAAGCTCTCTCTCTTTTGAATTAGAATTACGAAGTTTCCATTGAAAATTCAGATGTGTGAAATAAAATTTAAGGATTACTTAAGTAGTTAATGTGATTGATGTTGTGGATTGTAAATGACAATTACGTTCAGGGATTTTCAAGTCTATGTTTTAAAGCGTTAAAGTTAACGGGTTTTATCAAAAATCAAATAGAAAACCTTGAATGGAATTATCGTTTGATGTTAAGGTAGGGTTTTTTGTTGTTTGATTAATGCAGTTTAAGTCAGTTTAGGTTGAAGGTTTGTTATGTGGCCCTAAAATATTTTGAATTTTGACCAAAAAACTAAAATTTTAAACCTATTACCAAAATTTATATTTTGTGTAAAAAGTACGTTAAAAAGCTATTGTAAAAATTAATTTTATTCTCTTATTTTTTCCCGCACAAAAATAATTTGAATTTTTTAACAAAATTTTTTCCCTATTACTCATAAATTTATATTTGTGCTAAACATGAGCTAAAAAAGGCTATAGGAAAAAACTTAAATTTTTCTTAACTTTTTCCCTTCTCCCCAGCCAAAAGTATTTTTTTATTAATCCATAACCGATGCTAGTGTAAGCAAAACCGCCGTGTAGTAGAATAATCAAAAACGCGGCTTCTTTTTGACAAAACTCGCTGCCCTAATAAAACTAAATCGCTGTTTGGCAAACTCGAAGTTAGCAACTCGCGTTTAGCAGAATCGCTGTTTAGCAACTCGCCGTTTTAGCACTCGCCCGTTTAGCAACTCGGCCGTTTAGCAACTCGCGTTTTGCATTAAACTGCCTTGATTATGACAATTCGCCGTGTTAAGGCAACTCGACGTGATATGCAAAATCGCCATGTTAAGCCATCTCGCTTGAACTGGTCAAATGCCGGCTACCTTTCTCCTAAATATCCGGACTCTTGTCCATATCTTTTGTCAATCCGCTCGGCATGAATAACATTTATTATTCAATACCCTAACATCAAGAATCATAACATTCGAATCTAGCCAGATATGGACCAAATATAGCTTATTAACCACGAAACAAAGATAAAATTTACATAATTCATAAGCAAACATTATAAGACCTTGTCAGAAACACTAAGGTGTTGTCTGACATTGAAGACAGTCATGGACCCAGTGACGCTAAGCACAACCCTCCCTTGCCACTCAAGGTCTCTCAACAGACTCTAGTTTCATTTCTCACGGAGATTATACGCATTTCTATCGACTTTCTCACACCGAGTTAGTTGATATTGAAAAGGTGGTAGTCTGCTCCAGCCTCTGATCACTAAAACAAAAATGCGCTATCCATAAATCTCATTAGGACACTTGTCAAATTATGCTTGCTATCTCACATAATGTGAATAACGAGAAATATATAAAGGGTCCTACGCATTATCCTTGTGATTTTGCCAGAACATCCGAGTGATATCATTCACAATGAAGATGGAAATCCTGCTTGAGCCAACATCAAACAAGCTCATGGTAGGTGACTTGTACGATTCTATACGAATCAAGCTGGGGTGGCCAAAGAAAAAAAACATACCTTTACAAATTCGTTGTGTCTAAAAACATCCATGAGAACTTAATTCCGGAGAAAGTGCTTAAAACAAGCTTAGGAGGTCCAAAAACATCTTTTAGCTATGCTAAGAAAAACATCTAAAACGAGCAACAAAGACATCCAATATCTGGCTTTTAATGTACAAAAAAATAGCCGAAATATAGTACAAGAATATTACCATTATTCCAGTAACCCCTGCAGCAAAAAAAGAAGCTCTATTAGCCAATCAAAGAAAACACATCTGTTTTGAGGCAAAAAAGGAATAAAAAAAAAATAAACAACAATAGAAGGTATCTTACCTTAACCAAACAATTAATCCACATCTCTCCTCGACGATCAGTCATATTTATAACCGCTTCATTACATCTTCATCTTTAACATTTGCAAGTGCTTCTCTTTCTACGGCAGATATAACACAAGAGTTTAGAAAGTTTTCACCAATTCGATTCCTCAAATCCGACTTTACAATCTTCATTGCAGAAAAACATCTCTCTACACTTGCGGTTGCAACGGGCAAAATCAAAGCTAACTTTAATAACCGATACACCAACGGATAAGAAATATGTTTTCTTTTCTTCACCATCATTATAGCGAGGTCGCGATACATTATAAGTCATCAAAACTCTTCATCTTTTGTCACAGTGGAATAATACAAAGTCAGTTGACTCTGGAAGTTCCATCTTTCAATGCTATCAAGTCATGTTCGGTACAATCACACAACCTCACTAACTTTGATATGTCCGATTCATCAAGGGAGGATAATTAACGGATTCAAACAAGCCATATTTGTAAGTAATTCGGAGCCAGCCTCACTAAAACAATCATTAAACTCTTGAATTTGCATATCCACAACCGTGTTAAAACATTCAACCTCAAAGAAATATTGATTAGTGACATTGATCCTTCGTCTCCGACCACTTGGATTAACATATACTTCATCCATGTTCAACACTTTAATATTATGTTTTTCACAAAAAGAAGATATTATAGTTAAAAGTGGAACCAAACCGTTTACCCTAAACTCTTTCAGTTGCTCCTTTGTTGATTTCACCAATGAAACCGCTTCCACAACATCTTGATCTCTTTTCTGTAGAGCTTGTGACAATATATTTGTTAGACCCATAATATATTTCATCAAATGCAAATAGAACACAAAATCAAACGATTCAAAATACACTAGAATACCACTTGCTTGATTTTGGGTGGAACCGTTATTTCCTTCATTTTCTACAAATTCAAGAACCTTTATAAGAGATGGAAGCATATCCATCAAACGCAAAATTGTCTTATAGTGAGAATTCCATCTTGTATCCCTGGCTCGTGTAAGAGAAAGCTCTTGGTTTTTACCACTTCCGGTTTTAACTTCACGATTACCAATTACTTTTTCCACTCTTACTTTTTCACATTCTATGAGTATATCTTTTCTTTTGCAAGAAGCACAAACAACATTTGTCACAAGGGATAACTTATAAAAGAAGTCCACAACACCTAAGTGTTTTTTTGCAACGGCAACAACTACTAATTGAAGTTGATGAGCAAAGCAATGTACATAATATGCCGAGTCATTTTCTTCCAATATTTTAGCCTTTAAACCATTGAATTCGCCACACATATTGCTAGCTCCATCATAACCTTGACCTCTAAGTTGTTTCACGCTCAAATGATTTTTAGCAAAAAATTTATCAAAAGAAGATTTAAGATACGAAGAAGATGGTGCGTTTTTCTTTTATAATATTGACTTCCATATTCCACATTGTGCTTCCATAAACACGAGTGACGAAAACAATTCATTGTCTATGAGTTTATCTACTAGAAAAAAAGACAAAGTAAAAGTTAGATAAATTAAAATCAACACAAAACTAATCAAAGAAAAGTATAAGTATCATACATATCGATTCATTATGCGTTGTCTACTGAAGTACACAAAGAGAGTATAAGTAACTAACTTACTTACTTATACTTTGTTCAAGTTTAGTTTAGTGTTTTCAAAACTTAAAGTAAGTATCACAGTTCACAAAATTGTTCAAAACTACTGGACAAAGGACAAGAAAACTAGCACAAAATTAAGATGATTATCCCTATCACAAAATCAGTATATTTTAAACTAATAAAGTAATACAATTATACAAACTAACAAACTAACAATAACACAATTTGTAATTTATAACACAAATTTATATTTTACATAATTAAAATTGAGGTTAGGGTTATCACTTACCACACTCAAAAGATGCAAGTGTTGATTAATGTGTGTGAAATTTTGAGGAATTGATTAAAGGTGTTCAATTTAGAAGATTGATAAACCAAAGATTGAATGATTGAAGAATTATGATTTGTGATTTGTGGTTTGATGAATTGGGGAAAAGAGTCTGTTCGTTTGATTCGTGAATGATAATGTATTTGACTAAAAATTTTATTCCAGTAGTCTTGTTTTAGAATTATGGGCTCAAGTTTCGGCGGGGGGCAATTTAGTTTTTGGGTGGAGGGCAAGCCCAATAATGAAAAATATATAACACTAAAAATTGTTAATTTTGGGCCAACCATGGAGGGCACTTGCCCCCCCTATTCACCACATACATCCGTCCCTGAAGGTAGGTGACTTGTGCGATTCTATACGAATCAAACTTGTGACAACTGGAAAGAAACGATGGTGCGATTCCATAAGAATCAAACTTGTTCCAGGTTATGAATTAACGATTGATAATGAATTTTGAAATGATTAACACTCTCGATGTGTCACAAAACCACTTTAGCAAGTGACACGTCAATTGATTTTCAAATTGATTTTTCTATTCAATCGGTGAGACTTCGTCTTGCTGGTTCACTCATACCGTGTTGTCTGCTTTGAGACGCTCCGATAATGAGAACGGCTAGTGCAGCTGCGAAACCCTGTCAAGGAGATTCTTTGGAATTATACCTGATCACAGGTAGTATTTATACTGATCAACGGGGAACCGTGGTTATTGCAACTGTATTTGATGAAGTGACAAAGACACTTTTGTCCATATCTGTTGATTATCACTAACCTAAACCTGCAGGTACTCCCGACGATTGGTGCAGCTGATTCCCGACGAGTAATGATTCATAGCCACATGCTCATACCTGACCGATAAACATAAAGACATCATGAAAGCTCAAGTACATGTTTCAAGACTTCCGCTACTCTAATACCATACATCTTTCTTGAAGTGACAAAGTATTAAAGTCAAAGAAGTTTCCGTCACTCTGATACCGAACGTCTTTCTCGAAGTGATGAAGTGTTAAAGTTAAAGTATTTCAAGAAAGATGCAACATTAAATCTTTTCAAGTCAACAAATCAAGAAAGGTATGAGCATGTCGATCCAGAAGTCACAAGTTCACAAGATGGAAAAGTTAATAAGATGGTAAAACGAGATTATGCTTGGTTGATGATCTCAAGGTGTTCAAGATCATATTCAAGACAAGCTAAGGAACAAGCTCAAGACCTAAAGTCTATGATCACTACATCAAATCACAATGTAATGATTGAAGTTAAACGAGCTCAAGACTAAAGATAAAGCATTGTATGCTAGGTTTAAGTTTTTGTAAAATGGAGCGACCTCCCTTAGGGAGAGATTGTTAGGAATACGAAATTCCTAGGAAAGTGTCGGTCGCTTCCATAGATAACTGTCGTTAGCTCGTTAAGTAATTTTTGGAAACTTACATAGTTAGTTAGCAAAGGCCCATGGATTAATCCATGCAAGCCCAAGCCCACGTCCCATATGTAAGTATAAATACACCTCTCCATGCCTTGGAGAGGTGGTTGGTTGGTTGTATGTTTCATTTCCACTTAATGCATTTTATGTTCTCTACTTTCTCTCACTAGAAAATACATCCTTCCTCCCACTTTCTCTCTCTAGTTCTTGGTTCATATATCAAAGATTACTTGTATTCTACAATTGGTATCAAGAGCCATGGAGTGATTTGCTTAGTTTTTGTGTTTGATTTTTTGGTTCGTTTTTGCTTGTTATTCCGTACGTCCTTTTTCTTTCTTTTCTTTTGTTTTCAAAGCTTCTTTGTACACTAAAAGATCATTTACCTAGGTAAAGTTGATCTAGTATCTTTGGATATAGGTGTATTTGCTTTGGATCAAAGAAAATCTAATTTTTGTTCATCTTTTGTTTTCAAAAAACCTTATAAAGTACAAATCTTGATTTTGAAATTTTCGGCTTAAAAACCAAAAAGTTGTCATTTTTAAGGTACCTATAGGTTTAAGAATACTAGTTGTACAAGAAATTTTGGGAAAAAACAATCAAAAAGGTGTCTTTTTGTGTTTTAAAGGTTACATTCTACCCCCTTAAAAGAAATTTTGCCCCGAAATTTAACTAGTGCTAGAGCTAAAGAGATGTGGGTATTTGAGTTTCATCTGATCCTCACGTTCCCAAGTAAATTCAGGTCCTCGTTTCGAATTCCATCGAACCTTGACGATGATAATTCTACTTCGTTGTAGCTTCTTGAACTAACCCTCTAGGATTTTACATGGTCTTCCACAAAGTTTAACTTAGCATCGACTTGAATTTCTTCCAAAGGTATCTGTAGTGTTGGATCAGCCAAACACTTCTTGAGGTTTGACACATGAAACGTCATGAACACCATTTAACTCTTGAGGTAGTCTTAGTATATAGGCTACTGGACCGATCCTCTCAGTGATCTCAAATGGTCCAACAAACCTAGGTGCTAACTTTCCTTTCTTCCCAAAGCGTATAACACCTTTTCAAGGCGACACTTTAAGCAGGACATATTTACATACACTGAATTCTAAGGGTTTCCTACGTTTGTCAGCATAGCTCTTTTGACGATCACGTGCAGTCTTAAGCCTATCCTTGATTTGTGAGATCTTCTCAGTGGTTTCTTGCACTATCTTAGGCCCTATCAATTATCCTTCTCCAACTCCTGCCTATAGGATTGGTGAACGACACTTTCTCCCATAAAGTGCTTCAAAAGAGGACTTTTATTCGGGTTGTGACATTAGGTTAAGGGTTAAATAAAGGTGTGGATAAGGCATGGGAAATATATACCGGAAATGGTTTTATAATATACATGTCGACAAGTCCAAGAAACCCATGTTGCTAGTTACGAGAATCCACAAACCCGTGAGGTAATCGAACCTCTCATCAATATATCCGGCACATATCATAATGTATCAATACGTCGCAAGTGCCAACAACAATCCAATTCTTATTCATCACTTTTTTTTTTTTTTTTAATTCACCCTTCTCATTCGAATAACTAACAATTCCCCCACACTTAATATAAGTGTACACCACAAAAAATACGAAACACGAAGCTTGCACTCTTCATCTTTGTTGGAATGGTACAACCCTCATAACAAAGCGCGAGAAAACTATAAAAAAAATCAACCAATCATACCGAGCAACTAGCAACCAACCATTAGGACTTTTGACAAGGGGTAAGGCTAGGTTAAAGGTTATATATTTTTGTATTTTTTATTATATTCTGGATGAGAAAAATGAATAGAATGGCTCAGCGGATTAAACTAGGGGTATCTAGCACTAAAGATGAGTGCTACAAGAGGGTTTTATTTGGTGGTTAGCTAATCAGTGTAATTAGCTAAAAGAATATGTTAAATGGATGGGCTAATTTGGGTTAAATCCTAAGTTGCCTCTTTATCACTTAAAAATACATTTATCACGCGAACGTGATCTCACTGCGGTCTCGTAATGATTTCAAGTACAAGTTATAGAATCAATAAATCACCAGCACACTCACACAATTTTATAAACTGATACCAATGCTCCAGAAAAGGCGACAAATTACAAATACACAGCCATAACGACAGATGATTGATAGGTGTAAAATACACATATCCATTTATACCTAAAATAGCCCAATTAAACCCAAAACAGACTAAAAATGGCAAAAATATGCTTGTTTTTGTGTTTTGTGTGTGCAGGTACGGATATATCAAAATCACAAGAAAACCATCAAAAATGGGCAATCACAGACACGAGAACGGAAGAGCGTGCAAGAGCCGGAAGCCAAAGTCAGAAAAGTCAACCCTCATTCAACTCTGTTCAAAAAGTCAAAGTCAACACTAAAGGAAAAATCCAAAATCCCAAACAACCCCTCAAGTTTCAAAAGTTACACAAATGGTCCCTAAGCCTAAATGGGTCATACCCGGATCCAAAGCCCACTACCCTTTTTATAACTCCAGGGACTAAATATGCCATTTATGAAGATTAGAATTACACTGTTGTTGTATACTTTTTCATTTCAGAAAGACAAGGACTAAATGCATAATCCTAAGCTCACCCCGTTTACCTCCTTTCAGTTTAATAAAGAAAAATAAAGGCGAAATTATTGTTATTACTATTCCATTATCTTCTCCTTTACCACTATCTCCAAATCAAAGGGCAATTTCAGAATTAAAGGGCGAGATAGTCAATTCAAGTGGTCAAGAACACTCTGGTAGAGTTAAAATGTCACTCAAGCACCCTATTGGCCAATTCCAACAAAGGAATGCAATGTGGACTCGAAAAAGTGTTAGGAAAAATATTGTAAACAAGACTAATATGTTAGTATTAAGTTAAAGTCTGGTTAGTTCAGGTAGTTTTCTGATAGAGTAATTAGTTAGTATGTTATTTATAGAAGTTAAGTCTGTAGAGGGTTAAGTCTGCCGCACTAACTTAAGTGTGACAGTATTAAAGTTAATACTGTTTAGTCAGAAAGTTAAGTCTGGTTGTAATATTAGTATTAGTTATCATTTAGCGTTCATCTAGGAAGAGATAAGCATTATCTCTTAACGCGTTTAGGGTTCCTTAAACTTATAAAAGGAACGTAGAATAGTATTGTAATCATATGAGTTGATTGATCATTCACAATCAAATAGTAATAGTAAGTTAGTCCTTTAAGGACTATAGGTGCAACAAAGTATATAACTTCAGGGACCAATGCTGCCAACTCTCTAAAACTTATATCACCACGAGGACTAAACGTGCAAACACACATAACACCTTGGAGGGCCATTCCTGCCATTACCCCAAACCTTTACCTTGTGAACTTAAAACACTGTATATCTTCCCCAATTTTCCCGCCAAGCCCAAATCCCCTTTTTGGCACTATTCACCTATCACTTTCCTCAAACCCCACCTTATAAACAGCAATTGCCACCTTAGCAATCCCTTTTAATCCCATTGGTCCATGAAAAAAAGGCAAGAAGATGAAGGGCTGTGATGATAGACCTTGGGCTCTAAGTTGAATTAATGGCTGAGATAACTTTTAGGACTCACCCACACAAGAAACACAACTCCTCATTCGTCTCACAGAAAAAGCAAAACAAATGAAGAACCAAGACCATTAGCTTATTATATATATAGATAATGAGGTCTGGAAAGTGATTCAGAATGGGAACTCAAAGAAGCGAGTCACCAAAGATAAGGATGGTGTATACAGGGTTCTTCCTCTAGCCACACAGGAAGAACAGTTTGCTGATGAGAAAGAAAGGAAAGCGAGAACTCTGTTGCTAATGGCTGTTCCAAAAGATCATCTCAGACGTTTTCATGGCATGGATGATACCAAAGAGATTTGGGCAGCTATCAAGACAAGGTTTGGTGGTAATGCTAACTCTAAGAAAATGCAAAAAGCTGTTTGAAACAACAGTTTGAGGCATTTACTATTTTCGCCAAGGAAAGTTAGAGAAAGGGTATGATAGGTTTCCATAAACTCTAATCACAGGCTGGAAGCCCTTGGTGTGGTGTGTCCGATGAAGATGCAATCACAAGTTTTGGTCCCTTCCTCCGTGCATGGGACAGTATAGCCATGACAATGGAACAAAGAAGATATTGACAACTTCTGTCAATAGATGATTTATACATAACCTGAGTGTATTTAAAACAAGACATCAAAGACATCATCTTTTCTCATGGCAATATGTAATGTGGCTTTTATATCACAAGCCAAAGCCTCTTCAAGCAAGCACAAGCCAAGCCAAAGCTCAGGAAGTTATAGTTCTTATACCACTTCTTCTTCCAAAGCAAAACCAATTGCTACTCCTGGTCTTGCTGATGAAGTTATCCATTCTTTTCTAGCCACAAATGCTGATGATGTGGATTTGATACATGAAGATCTAGATCAAATTGATGACCTGGACTTGGAAGAGATGGATATAAATTGGCAGATTGCTATGACTGCCATCAAGATCAAGAAGTTCTACAAGAAAACAGGCAGAAGGCCAAGAGTGGATGGAAAAATGCATGTGGCATTTGATAAGAGAAAAGTTGAATGTTTCAATTGCCACAATACTGGGCATTTTGCTAGGGAGTGCAAGTTTAAAGGTTCAAAGGAAGGAAGCAGGCAGGAAGCAGGTAGAGGTCAGGATTTCAAGCCAGTGAGAACTGAAAAGGAAGCTTTGATGACTATTGATGAAGGTCAGATCAATTGGGTAAGCGCAGACTAACAAAATGAGGAATCAATCATGCTTCTCAAGCCTTCACTGTGAATAATGAGGTATCCATGTGTTCTAAATTGTGTTTAGATTCATACAATGCACTTCAAGCTAAGTATGACGAATTGCAATCTGAATTTGGTACATAAAAATTACAACTAACTTAAAATTCAAGAAGCTGCCTTAGTTGCCCATAAGCTAGCTGTTAAGAAATTAGAATCTCAGCTTAAAGCTCCCACAAACAGCAATCTTCCTTAAATGAAAAATTAAAATTTTAAGTGCTAAATAATTTTTGAAAAAGATGATAAGCTGAAAAAAGTATAGAAGAATAGACTAAAGCTGTAAAAGATAAAGATGTTTTACAAAAAATTGTTGATTCTTGGTTTGCTTCTTCTAAAAATCTTTGGAAGCTAGTTGATTGTGGGATGAGCTCAACGGTTAAGATGGGTTTAGGGTATGGCATCAAATCAAATGCTGAGGTCCTAGGATATGAGGAAGAAATAAGTAGAGGTATCTTTGCTTTTAGGGAATCAGATGCAGGAAATTATCAAATCCCACTATACAGCAGATTCAAACAGGTAGAGTACAAAGGTGTCCCTCATCCTCTTAGTGGTGATTATACCCCTAGGGAGCAGGAGGACATAGATGATTCTCTGTATGAGTATGGCAAACATGGACCTCAACCAAGATCTCTAGTTCCTAAGTGTCTAATGCAAGTTCCATTTGTTTTCTCCATTGTCCATCTAATGACAGTGATGGGGGAGCTTGGGAACTATGTCTAATGCAAAATTCCATTGTTTCTATACTTGTCAATCCAATGACAGTGATGGGGAACAAGGAACTGTATCTGACCATTCAGTCAATGATGACCCTATCTCTATACCTTCTAGTGAGCAGGTTTCCACTTCCATCCAACAGACTACACCACAAGTGCCTAAACCTCAACAAACAGTTGACCCTAGTTGTGCACAGCATGTAAAAACTCCTAGGCAACCAATTAGGACACAGATGTTCTCTCATCACCTGATTCCTTCTATTAATAGACAAATTTGGAATTCAAAGAATGAAAGGGATATTAGGTACAGGCTATTCTTTTGAAAGAAAACCATGTTATGTGGTGGAAGTCTTATTCACTTGATTAGGATTGTGACTATTATGAGAAAAAGATGGCCAGGGAAGCTGCTTTTAAGAGCACAAGGGTAATTCATGCCAATGTTAGGCAAGCTACACCAGCCTGGACTAACTCTAACAGGGTGAATAAAGCAAATCAATTCACTCCCCAGACTGTACACTAAATAACATTGACCCAATTTAGTACTTGCTAGCAGAACTATTAAACTGTAGGGTAAATGTTAATACTGGCAAGCAAAATGTTAGTTCTGGTAGTTTGCATGTTAGTTCTGGCACTCATATTAAGTCTGGTACTTCTAGTTTTAATACTGGCAAGCAACATGTTAATTCTGGTAGCATGTATGTTAATTCTGGTACTAAAAATAAGTCTGGTGGTTCTAGAGTTAATACTGGCAAACAAAATGTTAATTCTGGTAGGGTGCATGTTAATACTGCCAGAGTAACTAGCCCAGTATTATCAAACCAGACTTCACAGGTGAATTTTAAAAGTCCAAAGACATGTTTTTCAAAACAAAGATCACCTGAAAATAGACCCTTTACAAAGAATACAGCATACAAGTCAAATAATTATGCTGTTAAGGGCACAATGGGTACTGCTGTTAAGACCTCAGCAGGTTGTGTTTGGAGAAAAACAACACTACACTCCAATACCAACAGTGGACCAACCCCTGATTCAAATGTTCATGTTTCTCAAGGTCCACAAGGCAGATGATATTTGCTTAATTGTATACTAATTTACCCGGGATTTTGCCTAATAAAAGCCAATAAAATGCCAAAAGAATAGCAAATGTGTGCTTTTGTGTTCAATTGTGCAGGAAAGGATTGAAAAGACAAAAAGAAGCAAAAACGATCAAAAACCGACAAGAAACGGGAAAAAGACAAAGAGTCAAGAGCAAGACAAAGAAATCAGCCAGAAATCGCAGCCGGATCAGCCCGACACAGTCAAACTCAGTCAAAGAAAGGAATAAAGAAAGTCAAAGAGTCAAATTACAAGTCAAGGGGCCAAAGATGTCAAGTATTCAAAGACTCAAGGGCTTATTTGAAGTTATAAAGTTTCAAGGGGCCAAAGTTGCCAAAGAGTGGAAGTTGATTTATAAAGAAGAAAAGGAAGAAAGAAAGAACAAGGGCTAAACTTGCAAATTCACAAACTCCTTTATAACTAGAAAAGGCGGATAGAAAAGACAAGGACCATTTATGTCATTACTCTAAACATTCAAACAATACACCGCTTTATTCGCAACAAACATAACAGCCAAACTGTTTTTCCCGCCTAAATCCCTCACAAACCCAGCACCAAAATCACCCTCCCCCGCTCCTCTATAAACTCTCAAACTTGTTCACAATCCCTCCCCAATCATAAACGACCACGTGGCACTCCATAATTGGCCAGGACACCTCTCTTATATGATCAAACGGCTTAAATTTGTTCATCAAAGATCAAAGGTCGAGATTAAACGGAAGACTCTAGAATCCTACTCCTCTCTTCTCCCATTCTCTATAAATAGGATGCTTAGGGATCATTTTAGAGAGTTAGTTTTTAGTTTTAATTTTCTGTTTTTGTAATTTTACTTTTTTAAGCAATATTACTTTCAAGTTTTCAATTAGTTTAAAGTACTTGTATTCTCCTTCTTTAAGCTTGTACTTAATTCAATTAAGTAATCTCATTCAGTTGTAAAGTTTCATTGTTATTTGATTTTCATTTCAAGCCGAATTTACTAATTAAGCTCTTAATAAGCTCTTATGAGCTTATTACTGTTCACAAGCTCATTTTTAGCTAAAATTCTGTTTTTAGTCATTCTTCTACTCCTTCTCATCATTTTACATTCATCATGTTAATTTGAGCTCTTTTGATTCAGAATTTGGGAGTTTATGAGGTAATAAGCTAGTTATAGCTTAATGAGCTTAATGCTCTTTGGTTTAGAGGCTTTGGAGCCATTAGGTGTTTGTTTTTGAGCCACTCACTCTACTAGAGTGGCTCTTGTGGCTGAGACTACATAAAATTCAAGGTTTCATTTCTAAAATCTCTTTTCAGCTCAATTTTAGTTTTAAACATTAGCTTATTACTATTCATTCTTGTGTATTTCTTTTAGACATATCTGCTTTAGACTTGTTATTTAGTTGCCTTTAGTTTTTATTAGGTAAAACTTGATGAAAATTAGTTTGTCTTTTCAGTCCTGTCATAACTGCTAGTGTAATAAGCTTAGGAGAGAAACTAGCTTAAAACTACTAATAAGCTGTAGGTTTTATAGCTTAAAAAGCTTTATTAGGTGATTTTAAATAGTAGTAGATAAAATGTTTAAGCATTTTTAGTTTTAATTAGATTCTAAGCTCATTTTAGGTTTGGACAGCTAGCTTAAAGGAGTGTTTGGTTAAAGCCTAAATTGACTCTAAAAGTCAGCATCATTCTGCCAAACTCTTTTACTTAGTTGTGTTTAGTCATAATATCAAGATTTTAACAAGTTTTAGAAGTTAGTTTGTAGGATTACAAAGTTTAGAGTCAAAAAAATTAGTTTAGCACCAGGACAGTTGTAGTTTTAAATAAAATTTGAAGTCTAAGTGGTACTTAGTATAACAGTGTTTGAATTTGTAAAATGTAGATGTTAAAACATAGAATGAGTGAGTTCATGAGTTTTCAGTTAAAAATCTATTCTGCATTATATGATTCTGTCAAATGCATCAGCAAATGACAGAAGCATTTTAGCAAATCTTGCATACTTTCATCTTAATTTTCTTGATAAAGTTGTTAATGCTTGGTCTATTTCTTGTCTAAATCATTGAGCTCACATCTTAAGCTACATTAAGCTTCTTTTGTTTCTAAATTTCATCAAGTAATAAGCTAGATATAAGCCAAAATGTAAAAACCCCCTTTGAGCCTTAGTTTCTGTGACAGCCAATTAAGTGCTTATTTTTCAGCTTATTGAGTTGATTAAAGTCCAAAGTGCTTTTATTAAAGTTGTTAGGATTAAGCTAGACTACAACTTTGTAGTTTTGAGTTTTGGCTGAAAATCATTTTTTAAATAAGCTAAATAAGCTGAAATCGCGGGGTCTATTTGGTTCTTTTCTCATAGTTTAGGGTTCCCCATTTACACTGCATTGTAAAATTCCCTTATTTCACCCGCCTACCCTTTAGTTTCATATCTTTCAACTTCTACCCTGTCTTTCTTTAATAAATAAAATAGTTTTAATTTTAGGAAATAGTTTTATTAAAATTAGGGTTTATAGTTTTAATTGATAAAATTAGGGTTCAATTAGCTTTTAAAAATTAGGGCTTTTCAATCCATTGTATTTCTGCACCTTTGTAGTTTATAAAAACCATTTTTTATATTTTTCCAATTAATTTTGTATTTTCTAGAAATTTAAATAGATTTTAGTTAATTCATTTTTCTTAGAAAATTCATTAAAAATAGAAAAATAGTTGAAAAATTAAAATTCTTTTTGCATTAATTTTCATTTTAAATCTAGTATTTTTGAAAAATAAAAGAAAAATTTTAGTGTTAATTTTTAGAAAAAGTTTATTTTTGATAAATCATTAAATCTTAGAAAAATCATAAAAAATTCAAAAATACATAAAAAATTCTAATTCTTTTTCCTAAAATTTTCATTTTAAATTTGTGATTTTTAGGTATTAAATTTGTTAAAAGTTGTGCTTTAGTTTTTAAATTTCAGTTTTAGCTCGCGTTTTAACGTTCCGTGCATTTAAATTTCGCGCTAGTTAATTGTTTTTAATTCATGTTCTTATCTTTTGTAGTGTAATAAGAATTCAAAAATCCCTTTATCATTCTTAGCTCGATTCCGAATTATTCCTAAATTCTCAATTCACGATTTCGTTGGGACACGACCCGAGGAACAGTACTTCCCGGATAAAAATATACGAATTGTGTTTTCTTTTGTGAGATTTTTACCTTATATTTCTCTTGGTTGAGAAGTATTTTGGAAAGAATTCTTACGGGATTATTACTATATTCGTGTATAAATTTGACCGCAACCAAATTTTGGCGCCGTTGCCGGGGAAGTCGTGAACGATTGTTGAAGAGTATTCGTTGAAGTAGAGTTTTGAAGATCCTTCCATTGGAAGTTATTTTGCTATATTTTTCAAAAAAAAAAAAAAAAAATATATATATATATATATATAAAAAGTTCATTAATTCGATTCCTATCGAATTAGTAAAAAAAAATATTAATAAACATTTGGATACTAGCTATCCATCTTAAACCATTCCAATTAACAACAAAACAAATCGTGAAGTACTTGCGAGGTACGACGGACCTTTAAGTTTACAAACTATAAGGTGAGATCTTAAGGAAAGTGATAGATACT
This sequence comes from Tanacetum coccineum, assembly GCA_026074375.1. NCBI lineage: Eukaryota > Viridiplantae > Streptophyta > Magnoliopsida > Asterales > Asteraceae > Tanacetum > Tanacetum coccineum. The sequence goes on from BQNB010010862.1 coordinate 30,550, forward strand.
CTAACAAGTAGTCATTGCGGCTCGCTAAGCTTTTCCGCTCACTTGTGCGTATTCTTAGAGACTTATCGTGAAGCTTGTAATAAGCGATTACCAAAAATATTTTTGTTTCCATTCCTAATAAAAACTAAAAAATTTAATTTTCTCCCAAAAATAATCTTCTCAATCTCAAATTCTTTTATGTATTATTCGAAAAAGCTAAAAATATTCTTCTTATTCCTCTCATTTGTTTAATTCTAATCTTTCTTTATCCTCGATAACGTTTAATTCTTATGGCGCTTAATCGTTCAAAATCCCGTTATTCAATCAAAGAGTGTTCAACTTGTGGAAGTTGGTACACTAAAGAGTGTTGTTCGATAGGAAATCTTAAAGACCAAATCATTGTTCCCGTGTCTGACTCTTCTGTGTATTGTGCGGTTTGTGGAACCCCAGTCGATGGTCCGTATTGTCATGGATGTACTCTTATACGTACGAAATTTGAAAAAGATTTGTTTACATATTGTGTTGATAATGGAGTTTTCCAAAATTTTCAAGATACTCCCGAGTCATCCAATGACAATACCAACGTTGTTAATGCTCCTCGAGAGCCAAGCGTTGTTGATCAAGACCCCGGTGTGAATATTTCACAAGATCCTCCACAAATCGATCATAATTGTTGTTATGAGTGCGGTGATTCATTAAATGGGATTTTTTGTCAAAAATGCATTTGTGAATTTTGTGGAAAAGGTGCTCATTTCGGTTACAATTGTCCACCAAAAGATCCGATCATTTCTGAGCCGGAACCGTGCTATAATCAAAATTTTGATTGTTTCCCACATGATTTACAAACTCTTCCACAACAATATTTTTGTTGTGAAGACTGTGGAGGTTCTCATGAGACTTACCAATGTCAGCCGATGAACCAAGAGTATTTTTATTCTCATTCTTCCGGTTTCGACCAATTTCAACCCCCACAGTTTTCCGATGTTTATCATACTCCTCCAGTAGCAAGTATGGAAATGCTACATGCTCAAGCGGACCTTATAGAATCTATGCAAAGCTTCTTGATGAAGTATGATCACATTCCTCATAATGAGAAGAGCATCAAGTTATTGCTTGCGGAGGAGAAATTTTTGAAGATCAAGCAAGTTGTGGAAGAGGAGAAAACTCAGCCTGAGTATTTGCAAGAATTGTTGCAAAGTCTTCTTAATGATTTACAAATTCTTAATGAAATTCAACCACTTAAGCAAGAAATTCCTAACCAAATCCAGAAAGATCAAAGAAAGAAAATAGAGGATATGAGTATCGAGGAAATGATACATGAACAACAATTGGTCGATAGAGAGATTAAGGAAATAATAAATGATTTGGGTTATAAAAGATTTCGAGGCGAGGAGATTGATGAAGAATATGAGAGAGATTGTGAGATTAGAATTCAAAAACTTAAGCAAGATTTTAATATATGGGGAAGTGAAGTTCGAAAAAAGGAGAAAGCTTACGAAGATGAAAAGTATGCTGCTGCCTGTCGTTACATGCTTTCTGTTACTTGTGATGACGATGATGACGATAATTTGGGATTTTATGCTGTTCATCCGAATACGATTCACATTCCCGTTTCGCAAAACGTAGAGCCTAAGGATTCGCTCATAATGGGAGACGGGCATATTAACACTACTCCGGAAACGGAGGCGATTAGTGTTGAGACCCTTGTTTCAAACCCAAGTGAGTCCGATGACTTTAGTTTGGGGGAGTGTAATTTGTTCGACATCGATGATTCCTATTACGAGAAGTCCACGAGTAGACTTGCTCATCTTGCTCCGATTTCACCGGAAATCGTTGAAGCTTGTGTCGATGATGATGATACCGACGACGATGACGATTATGATGACGATTTTTATGATTGTGTTGATATTGAGGAGGACGAAGGAGAGATTGATTTCGACATTTCTAAGATCGTTGACATTTCTCTTCGGGAGAAATTAGTCAAAAGTTATCTTTTAATTGAAAAGATTAACGCTTTTAGTCTCTCTCCTCCTATTCCGATTTCTCCTCCTATTCCGATTTCTCCTATAATTTGCCCCTCCTCTACTATCCCCGTTGTGGATATTGATTTGCCTTTAGAGGAGGCGGATTTGCTTAGTTTTTCGGATAACTCGATAACACGGGGTATCGAGAGTGACCATGATTCAGGGGAGGACACTACTTCTATTGATGATTTACCCCTTGATGACTCGATGATTCTTCCCGAGTACGAGTCATTTACTTTTGATGATGAGCCCGTGATGGCTGAAGTTAATGTTTTTGATGAAATTAACACAAGTGAACTTTCTTACCCGGGTATAGGTGAAAATGTTGTTTCAGATGAAGAGGAAGATACCTTCAAATTCACTACCCGATCATTTTTACCATTTGTCACCTATCCCGAGGTTTTACCCGTATCTTACTCCACGGGGAGTGAAGATAAAGTTTTTAATCCGGGTATTTTTGATAATGATGCTTTTAAGACAGAGTTCAAAAGAGTCGTCCATCTAAAGCTCTTTGGACTCTTGATGTTTTTTGACCCACACCACCTCACCTTAATGGGACTTTAATGTTACCCAAAGCATTTTCGGGGTCCTAAGTTTCTATATTGAAAATCCTTTTCTAAAAAGTTTTTTTTTTGAGCCCGGAATCAAAAAGTTTCTGGTATACTTTCATCCTTAAGTTTGGGGAGGTTGTCACCTCTTAGATTTTCTTCACCATTGCTATTATCCACCATAAAAACCTAGTTTGGGGAAAGAGTCAAGCGAAGGGGACTCTATAATAAACAAGCGCTTCGTGGGAGGCACCCCATGCTTATCCTTTTATATTCATTTTATTTTCTATTTTCTTCAAGGACAAATTAATTCGGGGGCGAGTATAGCTTGTACTCGGTTAACAAAAACCTAAGCGTTTTTAGAGATGTTTTGAGCTAACAATGTCAAACAAGAGAGGAAGCTTGTTCTTTTCGTTCTCTTGTTGGTTGTTTGTGATTTTGTCTAGGTTTTCCGGATTTTGGAAGCTTCATGGTTCAATATTGTGGAAGGACAAAGCAATTCCCACCATATTTCCTTCAAGGTCTCAATCTTATCATTCATAAATTGGAAAAACTCTAATCTCTTATCCTTGTCTTTATCAAACTAACATCTATTCTTTTGGCAAGACCTTAGAATTTTTGTTAAAGATTCCTTTTGACCCTTATTTTTAAACTTTGAGGACAAAGTTTCATTTTAGTTTGGGGAAGGATATCTTCGATATTGACTGCATTCCGCAACCTTGTTTGGAATCTTAGAAATTGCTTTTTGTGAAAAAGTGAGAAATTTTTAAATTTTTGCTTTAAAGAAGAAGCTCAAAAAGAAGCTTACGTTTTGGAAAAAATAACACCTCTTTTTGGTTAGTCCGTTTGGTGAGATAGGAGTTTATTTTAATTTGACGGGGTTAATATGCCCTAGCTAGTTCTTTAATACCTTTTGTGGGGCCAAGCTTTCACAAATCTATTGCTTTGGATTTTAAAATAATGTGATGAACAGAAATGATTGTAGTTTAAATATACTGTTATATGTTTAAGCAAGGTTTATTTGGAAAACCTAAGCTTATATGGAATAATTTTGTGTCTTTTTACTCCCACAAGCTCTTAACACACTTAATCCAATACGTGCTCTTTTTAATTTAGCTAAAGTCAACCAATGTCTTTAGAAAAGTCCTTACATTTGGAAAAATAGGGAAACAATTTTTTTTTTTTTCATTTTTTTTAATATGTAAGTATGATTTTTGGTTTCAAATTTATTAAAGTTGCTTTTCTAAAATGAAATTTTTCCATTCATCAAAAGATAATTTTAAAAAGAATGCCAATGAAGCATTTTCTAAGCAAAAGCATTATTTTTCGTCTGCCATGAAGCATTCGAAAAATAGAATATAAAATGTAGATGTAGTTTTTATATCGTTTGGCGTCTCCTTGTTGAGAGAAAGACTCGGATGGGGGTCGAACTAAGATTTTAAAAATATGTACGTTAGGATCAAGGTTAGTAGGGCATTTCATCACTAGGGAGCGCGGCCTAGGTGATGATTGCAACTAAGGGACTTTGGATTCTAAGCTTTGTAGGAAAAGGTGTTGTCGCGATAACCTACAAACGTTAGCAGCGGAGTGGGGGTTCGAACTAAGAACACCGGTTGTTGTTGCGATATCCTATTTTGGGAGAAAGGCCTGAGTAGGGTTCTTTGAACTCAAGACAACATTCCTATTGCAAGAAAAAAAATAATTATAGTAATAATGGAAAAATAAAAAGGTAATGGATAAAATATCATTTTCTCAAATCAATTTATAAGTTTTGTTTTCCGGAATATCTTTTAGGCTTTTGAGTACGAGGGTATTTATCTATGTTATTAACATTTGAGCTCACAAGGCTTATTTGTAAAGCTTAGATGAATTTCAACTATGAAGATAAATTGATCTATGGTTGAGTTAAAAAGAGTGCACACATCTTAATCATTAATTTATTCCTGGGAGTGAAAAGTTCACAAGTTGTAAGTATAAGAGCTTAATCATTTGGACTTATATTGACAATGATCTTGTTTAATAGCTTTGTTTAGTCTAGTGAAAAGTCAAGGATGACGAATTTTCCTCTTTTGTGCTCTATTAATCGGGAGTAGCCTATTTCAATGAGCCTAAAAGTTGCAAAATTGCAATGATTGCCATTAATGTGTTTTCAAGAGATTAAATGTTGAGAAAAGCTTAAGTTGTTTAAAAAGGTGATTCATAAAAGGTGAAAACAAGGGCATTTTGGAAACTTGTTAGTTTACAAAGTGTACACTTGATAACATTGCGTGAGGACACGGCAATCCTTTAGTTTGGGGAATTTTGATAATTGCTTAATTGTATATATAAATTACCCGGGATTTTGCCAAATAAAAGCCAAGAAAATGCCAAAAGAATAGAAAAATGTGTGCTTTTGTGTCTATTGTGCAGGAAAGGATAAAAAGGACAAAAAGAAGCAAAAACAGTCAAAAACCGACAAGGAAACGGAAGAGACAAGAAAAAGAGTGAAGACGGAAAGCCAAAATAATAAAGCCAAGGACCAATTTTAACAAGTCTTCAATGTTTAAAGGCTTATTTAGAAGTTTGAAGATCAAAGGACCAAATTTGCATTAAGTGGAAAGTTCATTATAAAAGGAAAAATGGAAGTTATGAAGAACAAGGGCTGAAAGTGTCAAATACGAAACTATTTTTACACTACACTAAGAGGAGATCAAACGCAGGGACTACTATTGCCAATTCCTCAAAGTTTTAAACAGAATACGCGGTTTAAACTCTTCCCCAACAAACTCTTAACAAGATTTCCCGCCCTTTTTCGTTAACAACCCAACTTCGACCCAAGCCTTCCCCCGCTCCTCTAATCTTCAATACTTCGCATATTACCCTTCTCCACATCACTTAGACCACGTGTCATCACCTTATTGGTTCGAACACCTCATCACCTCAATCAAACGGCTACAAATAAATCAATCATGATCAACGGCTGAGATTAGGTGGAAGTTTCGAGATTTCTTCTCTTCTCTTCTTCAATCCTCTATAAATAGAAGCTCTAGGTTTCATTTTTCAGTTGTTGTTTTGTTTTAAATTTTTAGTCTTGTAATTCTCTCGTTTTTAAGCAATTTACTTTCAATACGATTTAAGCACTTGTACTCTCTTCCTTTCCTCTTGTACTTCATCATTTTAGCAATAACAATTCAGTTTTCAAGTATTTTTGTTCTTTGATTTCCATTTTAAGCAAATTTTACTCAATAAGCTCTTAATAAGCTCATTTGAGCTTATTTCTTTTCATAAGCTCAAATTTAGTTAAAAGTCTGTTTTTAGAAATTCATTTACTTACTTTCATCAATTTGGATCAAAGTCATGATCACTTAAGGAGTTTTGAGTTCAATTTTAATCTACAAGTGACAATAAGCCAATTTCAGCTTATTGAGGTTTAGAGGCTAGGGAGCCACTTAGGTTCAAGCTTTTTAAGCCACTCACTCAGATAGAGTGGCTTAGTGACTGAGACAACAAGGATTCAGGTTCTATTTTCTATATCTCATTTTGGCAAACTCATAGCTTAATACAAACTGCTTATTCTAATGAATTCTCATGTTAATCCTGTTTCATGTAGCTTAATTAGCCTATAGGTGTTTTGGCTTAAAGCTGTTCTAGTTATAATCATTTTTATCTCTCATTCCTTTAAAACTGTCATTGTTAGCTTAATAAGCTAGCTGAAGAAGTAGCTTATTTTCATTAATAAGCTTTAGGTTTTATAGCTTAAAAGGCTTAAGTAGGTGAATTTTAGTAAGAGTAGATATTAGGTTCAAGCTGTTTTAGTGTTTAAATAGTTTTTAAGCCAAAAATAGTTTAGACAGTATTACATAAAGGAGTGTTTGGTATATAGCTGTGTTTGACTCTTAAAGTCAACAGCATTCTGTCAAAGCTTTTCATAAAGTTGTGTTAGGCTTTAATATCAAGTTTAAAACAGTTTCTAAAAGCTAGTTATTTGAATTCCAAAATTTTGAGCTTAAAAAGCTTTCATTTGCACCAGGGCAGTTTTAGTTCCATTTAAGTTGTAGTGATTAGATTTGTTAAAAGCATTTTAGAGTTTAAAATAGATTAGTGTCACTAAAATGTATCTAGTAAAGTGGATTATGAGTTCTTACTTTTGAAGCTTAGCCTGCATTTACATATTTGGACAAGTGCACCAGCAATAACAGTATTAACTGTTGTTGCTGTCAACTTTTCTAGCTATCTTTTTAGCTTTAGTAATTAGTAGTTAAAGCCTGAAATTTAGTCTGTTAAAAGTCCTCTAGTAGCTTAATTCACATAAGCTTTTAAGTTCCATTATTAAGCTCTAATTCTAGCTTAAACCTTCTACAAAAGTAGCTTGTTAGCAGCAGACTAGGTTTTAGTTCATTGTTTTGTGATTTAAATTTCTAGTTGAAATTGATAAAATCTTTTTATCTAGGTTTGCTTAATAGCCTTAGGACAGCTTATTTCCAAAAAATTAGTTCCTAAGATTTAGATCTCAGCCTTTTAGCTTATTAGATTTAGCTTAATTCCAAGTTAAGCCTGGACCTTTCATTGTTCAATAGCAAATATCTTGTTAATCTTGTTAAACTTCACCTTATTTCTTTCTAGATACCATTAGTACACATCATAAGCATCAAGGAGTTTCTTTTGTTTTCCATTTTCATCAAGTAATAAGCTAGAAATAAGCCAAAATCCAAAAAGTTAGGCAAAAGCCAAGTTACTGTGACAGAATTTGAAAGGCTTATTTTCTAGCTTATCTAGTGGTTAAAAGTAGGAAGTGCTTTTGTTAAAGTTGTAGAGATTAATCTGTTCTTCAAGTTTGTAGTTTTAAGTTTTAGCTGAATCTCACTTTTTCAATAAGCCAAAATAAGCTGGAATCGTAGGGTTTATTTTGTCATTTCTTAATAGTTCAAGGGCACCCGTTTATACTATAGTGTAAATTGTTACTAGTTACCCCGCCTACCCTTCTCTTTCTTTTCTTACACTTTCTACCCTGTTCTTTTTAGAATAATAAATAGATTTAATATTTTTAGTAATTAGTTTTAAAAAATTAGGTTTAAAGTTTTAATCAATCAAATTAGCTTTCAATTAGTTTATAAAAATTAGGGCTTTTTGTTCCAATACATTTCTGCACCTTTGTAGTTGTTAAAAACTATTTTTCCATATTTTTCCAGTTTGATTTGTAATTTCTAGAAATTAAAATAGATTTTAGTTAATTTCTTTTTCTTAGAAAAATCATAAAAAATAGAAAAATAGTTGAAAAATTAAAATTCTTTTTGTGAAAATTTTCTTTTTAAATCTAGTATTTTTGAAAAATAAAAGTAAAATTTTAGTGATAATTTTTAGAAAAAGTTTATTTTTTATTAATTCATTAATCTTAGAAAATTCATATAAAATTCAAAAAATAGATAAAAAATTCCAATTCTTTTTCCTAAAATTTTCTTTTTAAATTTGTGATTTTTAGGTATAAAATTTGTTAAAAGTCGTGCCTTAGATTTTAAATTTCAGTTTTAGCTCGCGTTTTTACCTTTCGTGCATTTAAATTTCAAGCTAGTTAATTGTTTTTAATTCATGCTATTATATTTGTAGAATAATCAATAATTCAAAAATCCTTTACCATTCTTAACTCGAATCCGAATTATTCCCAATTCTCAATTCACGACTTCGTTGGGATACGACCCGAGAAGAAATACTTCCCGGTTAAAAATATACATATTGTGTTTTCTTTAGTGAGATTTTTATCCTTTTATTTCTCTTGATTGAGAAGTAATTTGGAAAGAATTTTCACGGGATTAATACTATATATATATATAAATTTGTACTATACCAGCATACTTAGAAGTATCCCGAGTGAAATTTCGTTTGAAGTCTTGTCTGCTTATTGTTGGATTTTAGTATTTGGATGTTCGAATTAAGTTTGGATTATGGACCCCTGTGAGGGCATTGGAATAATTGAAAGAGATTGTGGATTTTAGTTGCGATTTGGGACATCACTCGAGTTTGTTCGGGGTTGATGGTCTTCATAGCACTTGAAGTTTTTGCAATGTAGTTTTCTTTGTTTTGTATCTTGTGTTATGATTGATCATTATGTTGCATTCCTAAGTTTCCGCCATTGTCGAGGTGTGACATGTGTTGTAAACGTTGTTTGTTTGTTTGTTAACGAAGGACTAACGGTGAAATTATGAAGTCTTGAAAGGTTATTTGTTGTTTCGTTAACTGTCGTTAAGTGCCAAAGCTAATAAGGACTAACGGTGCAATATAGATTCTCGTTAAGGGTCTTGTTGGAACTGGATAACAGTCGTTAAGTCTGAACTAACGGAGGACTAACGATGCAAAGCAGTTTCAAAATAGCTTGATTCTTGATTCTTAAATCTCTTACACCTAAATCGTTTGATTAAAAATACTTAAACCGCTTGGAAAACCCTAAATCTCTTGAATGATACCTTAAACCACATAAACTTTCCGATTACGAGTCATTTACTTTTGATATGAGCCCGTGTTGGCTGAAGTTAATGTTTTTGACGAAATTACACAAGTGAAACTTTCTTACCAGGGTATAGGTGAAAATATGTTTGTTTTAGACGAAGAGGAAGGAACTTCACATTCACTACCCGAACATTTTTACCATTTGTCACCTATCCCGAGGTTTTACCGCATCTTACTCCACGGGGAGTGAAGATAAGTTTTTATCCGGGTATTTTTGATAATGGCTTACAAGGATGAGTTTTTTTTAACTCTTTTTCTGTTTTTGGGACCCACTTCACACTGAATGATTTCATGTTGCCAAAAGCATTGTTCGGGTCACATTTTCTTTCTTGAAATTCCTTTTCTAAAAAAGTTTGTGAACCGGGATCAAAAAATGCTACGGTATATCTTTCAGCCTTTGGGGAGGTTTCCACCTCTTGGAATTTCTTCACCCTTACTATTACCCACCATAAGAACCTAGTTTGGGGAAAGAGTCAAGCGAAGGGGACTCTATAATAAACAAGCGCTTCGTGGAAGGCACCCCATGCTTATTGATTGCAGTTTTACATACATATAAAATAATATACTTATAGAGAAATTAAGGAAATCCCCAAGTATCCCTTGGACAATTCCACTCACAAAGATATATATATAGAATACGTATATTAAACCGGGCAAGTATGATCACCCGGGTCGTTTCCCCAATGACTAGTGAAATTGAAACCACGTTTAGGTTTGGATCCTGATTTGAATGAAGCAAAGAAAATTTGGATGAGCTATTACTACGAAATTTAAAAGCAACTAATAATGATAATTAAGCAAATAAACTAATAGTTCTAAATCTTAAAAATAATGTAAACTAAAATTTCACTAAATAAAGAAAAGTTGCTTTCTATTTAAAAGATTAAAATTTAAAATTAAAGTTGAAAATTAAAAACTAAAGGTTTGAAAATTAATTTTTTTTTAAAAATAACCTAAGTGATTTTAACACTAAACTAATATTTTTGTGTTTTTATCTAACTTTATTTTTTTTTTTTGATTTTGAAAAAGAAATTAATTGATTTTAAATTCGGAAAATTATTTTTTTAAAAATATAAAACTTAAGCTAAAAATTCTTTAAAAATACTTTTTATAAAAAGAAAAAAATGCAGAAATCTAATTTTTTTTTAAAAAACCAATTTTAAACTAGTAATTATTAACTAATTTAACTAATTAAACTAAAAAAAACTAATTTTATTATTTAATTAAACTATTTTTTATTAACCTAACCAATTTAACAAAACAAGGGGCCGAAAGTGACAAAACAGAAAGATAAGGGTAGGCGGGGAAAATTTAGGTTTATATAAAAAACACAAAGTTTGATCAATTGACAGAAGCAGTCCCTTAACCTAGGGACTTAACAATTAAATACTATACTAAAAAAGGACTAAACTGAACTTACTAAACGACGACTAAACTATGTATATTTAAACGCTAAACAGAAACTTAAAAAAAATGCAAGACAGGCCCCTGAAACCTCTAATCAATTACAATCAGCATCCCTTTTTTATTAAAGGGCTTTTTTAACCAAACTTAAAAAGCTGAAACTTATTTAAGACTTAACTCTGACTTATTTAAAATAAGCTATATGGGCTTATGAATGCTGATAAGCTTCTACTAAGCTTATCAGCTTACAAACTTTTACCTAAGCTGATTTAATCAAATTACCTCAAAGACCCATAGGACAGATTATAACATACTTTTTTAAATCTGCTTTATTCAATAACCTTCCATAAACGTGCTAATTCAAACGAACTAACAGATTTCACAAAAGCATTAAAAGTTAAAGCCAACATTTATTAAAACTAAATTGAAACTGAGGAAGCTTAAAAGATAAGGTGTACCTTGGCTTTCCAGCATGAACAGGAAAGCTTAACAGCTTATTATGAGCTTATGGCTTATTCACATAAGCTCAAAGTCAAAAACAACATCAATCCTAATCTAACCTAATGCTGACCCTCAGCTCTAAAACCCTTGATACCATAGCAGCCATCCAATTCCAATAGGTATCAAGCCTTCATCATTTAACAGAAATAACAAACACAATCACAAATTCTTTTAACAGAATTAAAATGAACACACCAATTTATTTGAAATAAACACATTTTTTTAATTCTGTAATAAAGAGCTTACAATCGTAAATCATAAATTACTAACATGAAAATTAATAAAATTTAATTTTAAAGATACCATAAAAAATTAAACCTAAATAACACTAAATACTATTTTTCTCTTAAACTGGGGTGATGGGTATTTATACCCGAAGCTTGAGGATCCTCTCTGCATCTAGTCACGCTATTCATCTTTAGCTTGACCCTTCTCCTTTCTTTCTCCTTGATCTCTTACGGTATAGCCGTTGATTAAAGTTTATAAACCCGGTGCGTTGACGTGGCATATGTGTGTTTGTTAGTGTTGTGCGTTTACAAGACAACTCCACGCTTCTTGACCATTTGAGATCGTTGTATTTGGCCAGGGTGGTTTGGTTGGGGTTTAGGTTTGATAGTGATGGATGGGTTAAGGGGTGTGTGGGGATCATTTATCCATATTTTTTTGTTATGTGGGTGTGGGTATGAGAGTGATGAATAGGGTTTTGTGTTCTTGAGGTGTTCGGGTGTGGGTGTATGTTTAATCTGAATTGGGGGGGGGGGGGGGTAAGGAGGTTTACAGTAAATGTTTTTTGGTTGTTTAACTTGTAACGGGTGGGGTGGGGTTGGTGTTCGGGTGCTTGCGGGTTGGGGCTGTATGTTTTGTGTGGGTGTAGAGAGGGTCCCGGGTTTTGTTGTCACCCGGGTATATGTCCGCCGCGTGTTATTTCTGTGGGGTAATGTAGTGCTGGACAGGCGTGGTGGGGGGGCAGCGTGGTAAATTGTTTGTGGTTAAGTTATCATTGTGACATTAACAGTCCTTGTGGTTACAAAGAGTGGTGCTGGCTTTGTAAGTTGACTGTGGAAGCTGCAGTTGACTTTGTAGAAGGCTGAGGCATGATCTCTCTGGCTTTGGCTTCGATTTCTTTAGCTTCTTGATCACTCATCCATTCTCGTGTTCGTTTTTGACTGTTTTCTAGTGATTTTTGACATATCCATACCTGCATACATAAAACTCAAATACAAGCACATTTTTGCCATTTTTGATCCGTTTTGGGATGAATTGGGCCTTTTTAAGCATAAATTGATATGTATAGTTTAACAACTATCAAAATTCCCCAAACTAAAACATTGTGTGTCCTCACGCAATATTACATGCCTTATAACCAAATACCTCGAAAATTCCCCAAACTAAACCTTCAAAGAGTTTTGTTTGAGAGAGATAAGAGATCACAAGTTATAAAACACCAGACTTCCCATTTTCTAAGATTTTTCTCTTTTTATGATTTTTCTTGATTATTAACTACCTAACTACAATTTATTTGTGTTGACATTTATGCAATGTTTCTTTACCACATTGGTAACTTTTAGGATCATAGACAAAAGCACAATTAAGCGTCTAAAAGATAACTTACATCATCCCGATTGTTCACTTTTCCAATGCTAAGCTTAAATACAAGACATCGTTAATTACTACAGTAATGAACACTAACAACATCTTATATACTAATGTGTTCTTACTTTTCCTCCGCAAATCCTACTTTTGTATCTCAGGATTTTACTTAGGTCATATACCCGAAGGCTCTTTTAAGACTTTAGTTTCTGATATTATTATATTCAGAAAATAAAGTGTAATGGTTAAGAACGCATTAATAGCTCCTAGCCCTTCTCTAATGATCAAATGCAATCGAGAATAAAGTCCATATCAGTAGGCGACTAATATTGGCTTTTTTATTAGGCTACTTAAACAAGGCACCATTCATGTCATATACCCTTAGGCTCTTTAAGGAAAAGAATGAACAATCTCCATTTTGCACCATATACCCTTAGGCTCTTTAAGGCACAAAAAACAAGACAATATTAAGCAACATTATTAAACCTAGTCCTTTTAGTAGGCAACAACATCGGCACGCCTCCGACACGATGTAGCAAACATATTTCGACTTCGGATCTATATAAGATAACGGTGCCTGTTATTCGAAGCAACACCATCGTTAGCGCGTCGACAAGAGGTTATTTCTACTTATTATGACTCCGGGACTCTACCTTATAGAAAACTCCAACATCGGCCACGCATCCGACACGATGAAGTAATCTGGCCAGAGATACTATATTTATTATATTTTTTGTATTTTAAGCCAAATTAAGTCGTCCTGAGTGTACTCTTCCGAATCACATAAGGAACTAAAGAAAACTTTATTAGCTAATTATTAACAAAAACACTTACAACTATATATTTATTATACATTTATATATAGAGGTGAACAAAACTAATGGGAGAAAGCCACAATTAACACATTGAGCTTGAAAAGAAATCCAACTAGTTCTCGTTTAATGTCATGACTTATAAATAACACTATCATTTCTTGTTCTTCACAAAAGAAATTTTGCAAATGCTTAGCCTATATAAAATCCAACTTGGCATATTTAAAATCTACATGAGATTAGCACAAGTTTTCTTTTACTAATGATTTCAAGTCTAGCATGTTTAAAGTCTATATGAGACTAGCATAAACTATCATCATTAATTGTTAAGGGAAAAAGCTAGAACTCAATACGTTCAATCGGGTCAAAAATTACTTCTTATTCTTACCAGCGGAAAACCTACATTTTTGTCTTAACATTTTTTTTTTTTTTTTTTAGTTTAAAAATTTAAAATTTTTGCTATTTTTGTGGGAAAAACGGGTACGTGAGAACAAAACAATAAGCAAGCAACATCAAATCGATAGATTCCTCCCCTAAAACTAAAATGACATACATTGTCACTAATGTTTAAAGTCGGGTTTCTACGTAAAATCTAAGCCGTTCTATTAGGTATGCAAAGATAACGTTATTTATAAATGATGAAAGGATTATGGATCTCCCCCAAACTAATTTCACACAAAAGGATGTGGAAGCTCGAGTAGAACGGGACTAAAATCAATCGGACACGATGAGGTTCAAGTAATTGTTGGGGAGAATCCTGCCAAAATCAAAGCAACAAACATACGAGAAATCGGAGAGAGAAAAATAGAAAGGTTAAGCATGGGGTGAATCCCACGAAGCGGCTTGTTTTTTGGTCACCGCGTCGCAAGCTCGACTACGATCTGATTTTAGTTGTCCTTAGGGAGAGCAAATAGAAAATGTTATTGAAACTGCCACTTGGATTTGTGCGGATTCCGGGATCAAAAAATAAAATTCTCACTTCTATAGGAGAAAATGAAAGGAGATTCCTTATTGTAAGTGAAGAATGGAAGAAAATTCCAATGATAAAATGCACAGGATTGGACATCTTCAACAGTTTGATGAATAGTCTTCTTCTTGGTAGAAAATTTAAGACAGCATTCCTTTCAAACATTCATTGGGTGGTTCTGGCAGAGGTAGAAGAAATGATGTTTTTTGAAAGCTAAAATCAGATAGTCCCGAGGGGAAATGTTTCTCTTTTAACTTCTCCTTACTGTTATAAGATTTTTATCATGAATGGCATGATAAACTAGTTATACTGGTTTGAATCATTTGTCCTCGTTTCCGAAGAGGAATTAAGGTAACACTAGCCGACAACTCCGCAGTGAAAGGCGAGTCGGAATCTAAAGAAGGATGTGGTAAAATACTTGTGGTGGTAGAGTCAAATGAAATGGGTAAGTCCTTTTTCAAATCCTTTAGTTTGGAAAAATGATCATTAAAATCAATTGGATTATCAAAAGTGATTTGAATTGGCATGACAATGATATTGATTGGAACATCACGTGAAATTTCATCTTCTTTTTCCTTGATTTCTTCAACTTCTTGAGGACGAGAAAGAATTTTTGGTTTCTTATGTAAATAAGTTGCCAAGATACAAATTATCTTTTTCTAATCGCAATTCGAGTCATCATTTGCCTAACAAATCGGGACTAACGAGATAAAACATCGGGTCTCCCTATGCTCAAACCTTCTCTTTGGTGAGAGTAGGGAAGTAGGATTGCTACTTAAAAACTTCAGGGTGGTGGGAGGGTAAGATCAATTTCAGGTGGAATTGTATCTTTTCAAATAATCTTCAATTACATTGCTTCCGGTGAAGTAAGTGTGGAGGAAGAAGAAGACTTAATCTCGACATCCTTATTATTTTTCAAAGGGCGGATTCACGTTGCTAGATCTGAAAACTTTCATCTGAATTCGGGTGGAAAAAAGTGGATTTGAGTAAACTTGAAAATTTACTTCATGAAATTCCTTCTTAAGAGTTGAGTCATCATTACCCGATGGTAACGAATCCAAAGGAGCAAGTTCATCGGTGAACTTCTCAATATTATCACTAGTCTTCACCGGAGAAGAACTAGGATGAAGAGAATTATGGTAGATGCTCCTAAGGATCTTCCTTTCGAAAAACTCGATATTAGAGATGGCGTGAACATCTTATCTTGTTTTTCTCTGATTTATCGGCTTTAATAAACAAGGTTATCTTGTCCTAATCTTAAGTCATTTCTCTTCTTACAGATCTAATTAGAGCTTTTGCGTTCAGAAGGTAGGGTCTTTTTTTTGTTTTTTTGTTATTCCTAGATTAATAGGCACTCTCGGTAGGGTTCAAAATTAACCACCACAAATCCGCAAGAAAAGTGAAACCATCGACTCTAACTACAACATCCTCGGCTATGCCCATCGGGTGCGAAATGGAACGGTTGGCAAGCTCGAGTGTCATACGAGTAGGAGTCAAAGCTTCAAGCTCAAGTTTCTTGTAGATAGAATGAGGTAAAAGATTAATGCTAGCTCCTGAATCGGCTAAAGCACTAGTCCTTTTGAGTTCTTGTAAAGCACATGGGATAAGAAATTTACACCGGATCTTCGGAGTTTTCTCGGGAATACTTTGTTCATGTATGATAGCGGAACATTCAGCATTCACAGTTGTGATAGCGATCTCCTCAAGCTTCTCTTTGTTTCTTAGCAACGAGCTTAACCATTTGTTAAACTTTGGCATTTCGACAAGAGCATCTTTCAATCCAATCTCTAAACGGAGTTGTTTGAACATCTTCAAGAACCGGCTATATTGAGCACTTGGTTTATCTACCATGTTTCTCTTCTTTCTGTCTCTCAGGATATGGAAGTTTAGATGGGTACGTATCAAGATTAACGGTTTTCTTTGCTTTTGGTTTTGGAATTTCAATGAAAATGGAATCTTCTTCCCCCGAAGATGGGACATGTGCGGTATTTTCCAATTTTGGATTTTGCACTTTTTCCGTTGACGTCTCCGGGTTTTGTTCAGGTTCTTTTTGAGGTTTTGAAACATCGGGTGAAGGAACAAGAGGAATCGAAGGTTCTTCCAAAGCCTTACCGCTCCTTGTGGTGATAGCATTAATTTGCTGACGAGGGTTAGTTACGGTTTGACTTGGAAGAGTTCCTGAATTTGAAGTAGAGGCTGAATTTTTGAAATTATCACAAAGACTTGTCAACAAACTTGTAACATTAGCCATTTGATTCTGCAATTTTGACCTTGATTTGGAAAATTCTTCAAACCGCATCGTTTGCATTGACAAGTAGTTTCAAAATCTGTTTTCAAAACACTATTTGTTGAGAGGTTGGTAAGGTAAACTTGATTGATTGGTGGTTGGTATGGTGGAGTTGATAACTTGATTTTGTTTGTTTTGATTTAAATTTTCTCACGGTTTTGGTTGAAATTAGGATTGTTTCCTTGGTATCGGTTTTGGTTGGTTTGGACATTCGGTTGATTGAAACCCGGTGGTCTCATTTGACTTGCCAAATTGGAAGGTTGGTTTCTTTGGAGAAAATTTCCAACGGCTGCAGTTTGTTGAAATTGCTGGAGGTTGTCATGAAAAACGGGAAAATTCGGTTCACTTCGAGTCAAAGGACAAGGTTAAAATTGTGATTGATTCAACAAGTGACACATACTTCCTCACTTGCTTTGACAGGTGCAGGAGTTTGTAAACAACTAAAGATTTCATTTGATTCAACATTTGGTTCATCTGATAGTCATCTTATCCTCGAGAGAAGCGGCTAATTTGTTGCATATCGAAAGAATTTCTAGAAAGTGTGAATTTGAAAGAGGAGTTCCGTACTCACTCTTGAATCATTAGCACGATTCTGAGTACGAACTTTTGAACTTGCATTTCATTAATATCGCTAATACCTTCTTTGAGGCATCTTGTTCTAAGAAATTTCACCTGCTGCAGAATCTAAGGCATCTTGATCGTTTGAATTCAAAGAGTTGTAAATAAGTATCGAGTTGGTGGAGTTCGAAAAGCATGGTGAGGCATTGACGAAGGAGTCCTTTCAAACGTTCCCCATGCTTCAATTATGGCTTCGTTTGGTTTTGGTAAAGTAATGATCTCTTTTCCGATAGTAAGTGGTTTTTGAAGGTGGAAAAATATTGTTTATGAAATTTTGAAAACAGGTCGTCCCATGTGAGAATTGATATAGGAGGTTCTTTGTTCTATCCATTCGGGCTTCACGTTAGAGAAAATGGGAAAAGCTAAAGCTTTATCGATGTGTTGGAACTTCTGGGATGTATAATCGTTGAAAGTGACTTTGTTTAAAAAATCGAAGGTGATTGTGGGATCTTGTCTACCCATGATTTTTGCTTTGCACAAGATTGATTAAAGCTGCTCTAAGCTCGAAAATTGTTAGCATTGTTCGGTGAACAACTATGCATCTTCTTTACCCTTCGAATAGGTGCTTGTAACATTTTGGGCCATCGTTCGATTGTCGGCATTGGAACAACGTTTTGTTCAACAATTGGATCTTCCGAAAGAGTTTGTTGTTGACGACGTCTACGAGATTGCGAACGAGTGCGCATAAAAAGAAAAACTAACAATTAAAAAGCAAGACTTTACACTAATTTTTTTTTTTTTTTTTTTTAAATTTAACGGTTACACGAAAGAGACTTAAACCAAATAATCAACTACTTCACGGTAGCTCTGAATTTTCTTTTCAAGGTGAGCCGTACTTGTTGGAGACACAAAAGGCAAGTGGTAAATCTTTGATTGCGATTTGGGAACATTTGCAAGTTCACCGGAAATTGAAATGTAATATCTCAATTAGAAATATTATTTGTTGTGTTCGGTTACCAACTTGGTTGAATTTATTTTTGATAAGACAATTTTTTTATATTTTTGATTTTTTTTTTTTTTACTTTTAATATGATAATTATACTAAAAAAAGAAAAGAAAATATTTTTTACTTTTTATATTTTTTTAATTTTTTTTTGATTTTTGGATTTATGACAAAAATTTAACTTTCGAGGACGAAAGGATCTTCAAACCAAATTCACAAACTCGAAACGAAGGAATCGCTTACACAAGGGGGTTTGGGTTCCCCCCTTGTCCCCCCCCCCCCCTGGGGGGGGTTGGGTTTGTTGGGGGTTTTGTGGGTGGGGGTCCCCCCCTTTTGGGGGGTTCTCACCCCCCCCCCCCCCCCCCCCCCCCCCTCCCCCCCCCCCCCCCCCCCCGGTCCCCCCCCCCCCGGCAACGGCGCCAAAATAACTGATTGCAGTTTTACATACATATAAAATAATATTTATTATTAGAGAAATTAAGGAAATCCCCAAGTATCCCTTGGACAATTCCACTCACCAAAGATATTTTTATAGAAATACGTATATTAACCGGGCAAGTATGATCACGGGTCGTTCCCCACAATATGACTGTTGATATTGAAAACCACGTTTAGGTTTGGATCTCTGATTTGAGTGAAGCAAAGAAAAAATTTGGATGATCTATTACTCGAAATTTTAATAGCAACTAATATTGATAATTAAGCCAAATAAACAAATTCTAAATCTTAAAAATGTAAAATAAAATTTCACTAAATAAAGAAAGTGCTTTCTATTTTAAAAGATTTAAAATTTAAAATTAAAGTTATAAATTAAAAACTAAAGGTTTGGAAAATTATTTTTTTTTTAAAAAAATAACTAATCGGTGATTTTAATACAATAACTAATTTTTTTGTGTTTTATATCTAAACTTTGTTTTTTTTTTTTTGATTTGAAAAAGAAAAATTAATTATTTAAATTCCGAATTATTTTTTTTAAAATATAAAACATAAGTAAAATTCTTTTAAATACTTTTTATACAAAGAAAAAATGCAGAAATCTAATTTTTTTTAAAAAAACCACTTTTAAACTAGTAATTATTAACTAATTTAACTAATTAAACTAAAAAAAACTAATTTTATTATTTAATTAAACTATTTTT
Organism: Tanacetum coccineum; assembly: GCA_026074375.1. Lineage (NCBI taxonomy): Eukaryota > Viridiplantae > Streptophyta > Magnoliopsida > Asterales > Asteraceae > Tanacetum > Tanacetum coccineum. The sequence continues at coordinate 49,842 of BQNB010010862.1, forward strand.
TATTTAACCTAACAATTTAACCAAAAAAACATGGGCGAAAGTGACAAAAACAGAAAGATAGGGTAGGCGGGGGAAAATTTTAGGTTTATATAAAAACACAAAGTTTGATCAATTGCAGAAGCTGTCCTTAACCTAGGGACTTAACAATCTAACTACTAACTAACAAAGGACTAACTGAGCTACTAACGAAGGACTAACTATGTAACTAACAAAGGACTAACTATGTAATTTTTAAAGCTAACAGAAACTATAAAAAAAATGCAAGACAGGCCCCTGAACTCTAATCAATTACCAATCCAGCATCCGTTGTAGAAAGGGCTCCCTGAACTCCCTAACTTCTAACACTCAACATCCTTTTTTATATAAAACAGCTTATTATCCTAACTTTTTAAGAATCTACTTATATAAAACTTAACTCTAACTTATTTGAAATAAGCTGAATAAGCTTATTAGCTTATAAGCTCTAGCAACTTAGTTTTCTACCTCTCAAACTAAATGAACAAAGCAAAATTCAAGGCACTTGACAGAATTTTGCTACTTAATAAATTCTGCTTAATCAAACTGACTAACAGATTTCAAAAGCATAAAAGTTAAGCACATTTATTAAAACTAAATTGAAACTGAGGAAGCTTAAAAGATAAGGTGTACCTTATTAACAAATATCCCACAGCTTATTAAGAAAACAGAAAAAGAACAATTGTAAAACAAATAGTGTGTACCTTAGATTCACCCAGCAAGAACAACAATAAGCTGTGTGGGTTTATGGCTTATTCACATAAGCTCAATTCGAACCAACAACAACCTAATCTAACCTATGTGCTAACCAATAGCTCTAAACCCTCTTGATACCATAGCAGCCATCCAATTCCAATAGGTATCAAGCCTTCATCATTTAACAGAAATAACAAACACAAACACAAATTCTTTTAACAGAATTAAAATGAACACACCAATTTATTTGAAATAAAACTTTTATTAATTCTGAAATAAAGAGCTTACAATCGTAAATCAAAATTACATAACATGAAAATTAAAATTACATTTAAAGAAACCATAAAAAATTAACCCTAAATTAACCTAAAACTATTATTCTCTTAACTGCTGGATTGAGGGGTATTTATACCCGAAGTCTTGAGCTCCTCTCTTCATCTAGATCCTTCTATTCATCTTTATCTTGACCCTTCATCCTTTCTTTCTCCTTGATCTCAAACGTAAGCCGTTGGATTAAAGTTGTATAAACCCGGATCGTTGACGTGGCATATGTGTGTTAGTTATGTGAGTGTAAACACTCACACACGTCACATCACCCAATCACTTCCTTTCATTTTGCCAGGGTGGAATGGGTTGAGGGATTAATTGATAGTGATGGATGGGTTAAGGGGTGTGAGGGGATCATTAACCCTATGGTTAATTTGGTGGGGGTGAAAGGAATTGTTAGCTAGGGTTTATGGTGTTCTTGAGTGTGTTCGTGTGTGTGTGTAAGTTTAATCTGAATTGGGGGTAAATGAGGAACAGTAAATGTTATTAGGTTTATAACATACCCGGGTTGGTCGGGTTAGGGTTCGGGTTAAGTCGGGTTGGGGCAAATGATATGATTGGTTGAGAGATGGTCCACGGGTTTATTTGACCCGGGTATATGACCCGCGCTTTATATATCTTTGGGGTAATTACATATCTGGCCCTTGTGTTTGGTTTTCCTCTTTTCAAATTATAATTAACTTTCACCAATTGCAAAAACAGTCCTTGTGGTTACAAAGAGTGGTGCTGGCTTTGTAAGTTGACTGTGGAAGCTGCAGTTGACTTTGTAGAAGGCTGAGGCATGATCTCTCTGGCTTTGGCTTCGATTTCTTTAGCTTCTTGATCACTCATCCATTCTCGTGTTCGTTTTTGACTGTTTTCTAGTGATTTTTGACATATCCATACCTGCATACATAAAACTCAAATACAAGCACATTTTTGCCATTTTTGATCCGTTTTGGGTTTATTTGGGTTATTTTAAGCATAAATAGATATGTGTATTCTACACTTATCAAAATTCCCCAAACTAAACGATTGTGTGTCCTCACGCAATATCACATGCCTTATAACCAAATACCTCGAAAATTCCCCAAACTAAACCTTTGAAAAGTAGCAAAGAGTTTTGTTTGAGAGAGATAAGAGATCACAAGTTATAAAACACCCGACTTCCCATTTTCTAAGATTTTTCTCTTTTTATGATTTTTCTTGATTATTAACTACCTAACTACAATTTATTTGTGTTGACATAATGCAATGTTTTCATTACCACATTGGTAACTTTTAGGATCATAGAACAAAAAGCACAATTAAGCGTCTAAAAGATAACTTCATCATCCCCGATTTTTCACTTTTCCCATGCTAAGCTTAAAAACAAGATCATGTTATTTACAAGTCATGACACTACAACTACTCATAAATACTAAATTGTGTTCTTACTTTTCCTCCGCAAATCCTAACTTTTGTATCTCAGGATTTTAATTAAGTCTTATACCCGAAGGCCTTTTAAGCTTTTGTTTCATTATTATTAATTCAGAAATAAAGTGTAAATGGTTAAAATCGCAATAACTTAGCTCTAAGCCTTCTCAAAGATCAAAGGCAATCGAGAATAATGTCCATATCGAGGCGACCCTAAATTTGGATTTTTAGTAGGCTCACTTAAGCAAGGCAACCAATTCATGTCATGATACCTTTAGGCTCTTTAAGACAAGAATGAACCAATCTCATTGCACCATATCACCTTAGGCGCTTTAAGGCACAAATAACAAGACAAAAATTAAGCAATAACAATATTAAAACCTCGTCCTTTAGTAGGCTACAACTCGGCCACGCACTCCGACACGAAGTAGCAACATATTTCGACTTCGGATTATATAAGTAAAACCGGTGCTTTTTATCTCGAAGCCACACTCGATAAGGAGTCGACAAGAGGTTATTCTATTATTATGACACGGACTCTAACCTTATATGATAAATCCAACATCGGCCACGCCTCCGACACGATGAAGTATCTGGCAGAGATTACTTATTTTTTATATTTTTTGTTTTTTAAGCACAAATTAAGTATTCTGATGTGTATCATCCTAAGCACAAAGGAACTAAGATAACTTCTATTAGCTAATATTAACCAAAAACCCATTCTACTCTATTTATTAATCATTTTATATTATAGAGGTGAGAACAAACTATGGGAGAAAAGCCACAATTAACACATATGAGCTTGAAAGAAATCCAACTATTCTACGTTTAATGTCATGACTTATAAATAACACTATCATCTCTTGTTCTTTGCAAGAGGAATTTGCAAATGCTTAGCCTTATAAAATCCAACTGGCTTATTAAAATTACATGAGATTAGCCACATGTTTTTCTCTTTACTAATGATTAAGGTTAGCATGTTTAAAGTCTATATGAGACTAGCACAAACTATCATCATTAATTGTTAAGGAAAAAGATAGAACTCAATTTCGTTAATCGGTCAAAATTACTTCTTATTCTTACCAGCGGAAAACCTACATTTTTGTCTTATCATTTTTTTTTTTTTTTTTTTAGTTTAAAAATTTAAAATTTTTGCTATTTTTGTGGGAAAAACGGGTACGTGAGAACAAAACAATAAGCAAGCAACATCAAATCGATAGATTCCCTTCCCCAAACTAAAAATGAAAACATTGGTCCTCATTATGTTTAAAGTGGTTTCTACGTAAATCTAAGCCGTTTATTAGTATGCAAAGATAAAACGTTAATCGATAATGATGGAAAGGATATGGGATTTCCCAAACTAAATTTCACTACAAAGGATGAGTAGCTCGAGTAGAACGGATAAATCAATCGGACAAGTGAGGCTTCTAGTAATGGTTGGGAGATCTGCAAAAATCCAGCAACAAACATGTGAAAATCGGGAGAGAAAATAGAAAGGATAAGCAAGGGGGGAATCCCACGAAGCGGCTAGTTTTTGGTTCACCGAGTCGCATGCTCGACTCGATCCTGATTTAGTTGTCCTTAGGGAGAGCAAATAGAAATCGTTCATTGTAACTGCACTGGGATTGTGAGGATTCCGGGATTCAAAAATAAATTTCTCTCTTCTCTAGGAAAAATGAAGGAAATTCCTTTATGGTAAGTGAGAATGGAAGAAAATTCAAAGATAAATGACTATAAGGAATTGGACATCTTCAACATTTAGATGAAACGTCTTCTTATTTGGTAGAAATTAAGCACAGGCAGTCTTACAAACATTCATTGGGTGGTTTGCAGGAGGTAGAAGAAATGATGGTTTTTGGAAAGCTACAAATGTAGTCCCGGAGGAAATTGTTCTCTTTTAACTTCTCCTTTATTGTTATAAGATTTTTTATCATGGAATGGCATGATAACTGTATTACATTGTTTGATTACTTTGTCTCCCCGTTTCCGAGAGAATTCATGGTGAACACTAGCCGACAACTACCGCAGTGAAACAGGAGAGTCGGAATCTAATGAAGGATGGGTTAATATATTGTGGTGGTAGAGTCAAATGAAAAATGGGTAAGTCCTTTTTCAAATTCCTTTAGTTTGGAAAAATGATCATTAAAATCATTTGGATTATACGAAAGTGTTCTAAATTGGCATGACAATGGTATTGATTGGAACATCACGTGAATTTCATCTTCTTTTTCCTTGATTTCTTCAACTTCTTGAGGACGAGAAAGAATTTTTGGTTTCTTATGTAAATAAGTTGCCAAGATACAAATTATCTTTTTCCTAATCGCAATTCGAGTCATCATTTTCCACACAAATCGGACTAACGAGAAAAACATCGGCGTCTCCCATGCACAAACCTTCTCTTTGGTGAGAGTAGGGAAAGTAGGTTTGCTACCTTAAAACTTCAAGGGTGGTTGGAGGGTTAAGATCAATTCCCGGTGGAATTGAATCTTTTTCAAGATAATCTTCTAATTCACTTGCTTCCGGTGAAGTAAGTGTGGAGGAAGAAGAAGACTTAATCTCGACATCCTTATTATTTTCTTCAAAGAGCGGATTCACGTTGCTAGATCTGAAACTTTCATCGAATTCGAAAAGGGATTTGAGTAAAACTTGAAACATTTATTCATGAAATTCCTTCTTAAGAGTTGAGTCATCATTACCCGATGGTAACGAATCCAAAGGAGCAAGTTCATCGGTGAACTTCTCAATATTATCACTAGTCTTCACCGGAGAAGAACTAGGATGAAGAGAATTAGTGGTACTGCCACTAAACGGATCTTCTTTCGAAAAATCGATTATAGAGATGGAGTGAATACACAATTTCTTATCTTGTTTTTCTCAGTTTTATCGGCATAATAAACAAGTTCATCTTTTCCTACTCTTAAAGTCAATTTCTCTTCATACAGATCAATTAGAGCTTTTGCGGTTCGAAGGAAAGGTCTTCCTAGAATAATAGGCACTCTCGGGTCGGGTTCAAAATTAACCACCACAAAATCCGCAAGAAAAGTGAAACCATCGACCTAAACGACAACATCTCGGCTATGGCCCATTCGGGTGGAAATGGAACGGTTGGCAAGCTCGAGTGTCATACGAGTAGGAGTCAAAGCTTCAAGCTCAAGTTTCTTGTAGATAGAATGAGGTAAAAGATTAATGCTAGCTCCTGAATCGGCTAAAGCACTAGTCCTTTTGAGTTCTTGTAAGCACTTGGATAAGATATTTCAAGGATCTTCGAGTTTCTCGGGAAACTTTGTTCTGATGATAGCGTGAACATTCAGCATTCACAGTTGTGATAGCCGATCTCCTCAAGCTTCTCTTTGTTTACTTAGGCAAACGAGCTTAAACCATTTGTTAAACTTTGGCATTTCGACAAGAGCATCTTTCAATCCAATCTCCAAACGAAGTTGTTTGAACATTTTCAAGAACCGGCTATGTTGAGCACTTGGTTTATCGTGTTCTCTCACTTTCATTCTCTCAGGATATGGAAGTTTAGATGGGTACGAATTAGATTAGGAATAAGACTCGGTTTCTTTTGCTTTTTGGTTTTGGAATTTCAATGGAAAATGAATCTTCTTCCCCCGAAAGATGGGACATGTGCGTATTTTTCCTATTTTGGATTTTGACTTTTTCGTTGACGTCCGGGGTTTTGTTCAGGTTCTTTTTGAGGTTTGCAACATCGAGTGAAGGAACAAAGAGGAATCGAAGGTGCTTCCAAAAGCCGTACCCGCTCCTTTTAGGTGTTGGGGGGGGTCTTATTAATTTGCTGACGAGGGTTAGTTACGGTTTGACTTGAATAGTTCTGAATTTGAAGTAGAAGCAGGAATTTTGAAATATCTCAAAGACTTGTCAACCAAACCTGTGTAACATAGCCATTTTGACTCTGCAAATTTTGACCTTGATTTTGAACATTTCTTCACACCGCAATCGTTTGCCTTACGTTAGTTTTCAAAATCTGTTTCAAAACACTAATTTGTTAGAGGTGGAAGGTAAAAAACTTGATTGATTGGTGGTTGGTATGGTGGAGCTTGATAAACTTGATTTTGTTTGTTTTGATTAAAATTTCCTCCACGGTTTTGGTTGAAATTAGGATTGTTTCCTTGGTATCGGTTTTGGTTGGTTTGGACATTCGGTTGATTGAAACCCGGTGGTCTCATTTGACTTGCCAAATTTGAAGGTTGGTTTCTTTGGAGAAAATTACCACGGCGCAGTTTGGTTGAAATTGCTGGATGATGTCATGAAAAACGGGAAAATCGTTTCACTTCGGTCAACGGGACAAGGTTAAAATTGTGATTGATCCACTAAAGTGACACATATCTTCCTCAACTTGCTTTTGCGGTGCAGGAGTAGTAACAACTAAAGATTTCATTTGATTCAACATTTGGTTCATCTTGATAGTCATTTTATCCTCGAGAGAAGCGGCTATTTGTTGCATATCGAAAGAATTATCTAGGAAAGTGAAGATTTAGAAGAGGAGCATCCACGTACTACTTTGATTCATTAGCACGACTTCTTGAGTAACGAACTTTGACTTGCTTTCATTTATCGCTAAACCTTCTTGAGGATCCTTGTCCTAAGAAATTTTCAACATGCTGACAGATTTCTAAGGCTTCTTGGTCGTTGGAATATCAAAGAGTTGTAATAAGTATCGAGTTGGTGGAGTTCCGAAAAGCCATGGTGAGGACATTGACGAAGGAGTCCTTTAAAACGTTCCCATGCTTCATTAAAGGCTTCGTTTGGTTTTTGGTAAAAGGTTATGATCTCATTCCGATAGTAAGTGGTTTTTGAAGGTGGGAAATATTGGTTTATGAATTTTGAAACAAGGTCGTCCCATGTGAGAATTGATCTAGGAGGTTCTTTGTCTAACCAATCTCGGGCTTCACCGTCTAGAGAAAAAGGAAAAAGCAAAAAGCTTTATCGAGTGTTCGGAACTTCTGGATGTCTAAACGTTGAGTGACTTTGTTAAAATATCGAAGGGGATGGTGGGGTTCTTGTCTATCCCATGAATTTGTATTGCTTTGCACAAGATTGATTATAGTTGTTAAGTCGAAATTGTTAGCATTGATCGGTGGAACAACTATAGCATCTTCATAACCTTCGATAGGTGCTTGTAACATTTGGGCCATCGTTCGATTGTCGGCCATTGGAACAAGTTTTGTTCAACAATAGAGATCTTCGAAAGAGTTTGTTGTTGACGACGTTACGAGATTGCAAACGAGGCGCAAAAAGAAAAACTAACAATTAAAAGCATGATTTACACTCAATTTTTTTTTATTTTTTTTAAATTTAACGGTTACCACGAAATGAGCTTAAACCAAATAATCAACTACTCACGGTAGTTCTTGAAAATTTCTTTTCAAGGTGTGCGTACTTGGTAGAGACACAAAAGGCAAGTGTTAAATCTTTGATTGCGATTTGGGAACAATTGCAAGTTCACCGGAAATTGAAATGATAATATCTCAATAGAAGATATTATTTGTTGGTGTTCGGTTACCAACTTGGTGAATTTTATTTTCTGAATTAAGACAATTTTTTATATTTTTGATTTTTTTTTTTTTTACTTTTAATATGATAATTATACTAAAAAGAAAAAGAAAATATTTTTTTACTTTTTATATTTTTAAGTTTTTTTTGGATTTTTGGTTTATGACAAAAAAATTTAACTTTGAGGACGAACATGGTTCTTCAAACCAAATTCACCAAAACTCGAATCGAAGGAATCGCTTACCACAAGTCCCCCCCCCCCCCCCCCCCCCCCCCCCCCCCCCCCCCCCCCCCCCGTCAACGCGCCAAAAAATGATTGCAGTGTTCATACATAATAAAATATTATACTTATCAGGAGATATTATGGAATCCCCATGTATCCCTTGGGACATTCCAATCACAAGATATATTATAGAATACGTATATCTAAAACCGGGGCAAGTATGATCACCTGGGGGTCGTTTCCCCAATGACTAGTGAAATTGAAACCACGTTTAGGTTTGGATCCTGATTTGAATGAAGCAAAGAAAATTTGGATGAGCTATTACTACGAAATTTAAAAGCAACTAATAATGATAATTAAGCAAATAAACAAATTCTAAATCTTAAAAATGTAAACTAAAATTTCACTAAATAAAGAAAAGTTGCTTTCTATAAAAATTTAAATTTAAAATTAAAGTTAAGAAATTAATAAAACTAAAGGTTTGTAAATTAATTTTTGTTTTTTTTTTAAAATATCCTACAGTGATTTTAACACTTAAACAATATTTTGTGTTTTTTAATCTAACTTTATTTTTTTTTTTTTGATTTTGAAAAAGAAAAATTAATTATTTAATTCGAAAATTATTTTTTTAAAAATATAAAACTTAAGCTAAAAATTCTTTAAAAATACTTTTTATAAAAAGAAAAAAATGCAGAAATCTAATTTTTTTTTAAAAAACCAATTTTAAACTAGTAATTATTAACTAATTTAACTAATTAAACTAAAAAAAACTAATTTTATTATTTAATTAAACTATTTTTAATTACCTGACCTATTTAACCAAAAACACAGGGCGAAGGTGACAAAAACAGGAAGTTAATGGGTAGGCGGGGAATATTTAGGTTTATATAAAATTACAAGTTTGATCAATGACAGATTGCGGACCCTTAACCTAGGGATTATCATCTAACTACTACTAACAAAGGGACTAACTGAATACTAACGAAGGATATAACTTATGTAAATTTAAACTAACAGAAACTATAAAAAATTGCAAGACAGGCCCCTGAAACCTCTAATCAATTACAATCAGCATCCCTTTTTTATTAAAGGGCTTTTTTAACCAAACTTAAAAAGCTGAAACTTATTTAAGACTTAACTTGACTTATTTAAAAATAATGCTATATGGGCTTAGAATGCTGATAAGCTTCTACTGAAGCTTATCAGCTTTACATTACTTTTACTAAGCTGATTAATCAAATTACCTCAAAACCCTTATGTTAGATATTACTTACTTAATTATATCTGACTTAATTCAAATCAACCCTTCCAAAACTGCTTAATCTAAACAACTAACAGTTTTCAAAAGCATACAAGTAAATAGCCACATTTATTAAAAACTAAATTAAACTGAGGAAGCTGAAAAGACTAAGGTGTACCCTTGGCCTTCCAGCAATGAACAGGAATGCTATACTGCTTATTTTATGAGCTTTATGGCTTATTCACTTAGATCAATTCAAAAACAACATCATCACTAATCTAATCCTATGATGACCCTCCGCTATAAAACTTGATACAATAGCAGCATCCAATTCCAATATGTATCAAGCCTTTCTTATTTAACAGAAATAACAATCACAATCACATTTCTTTAACTGAATTAAAATGAAACACACCAATTTATTTGAAATAAAAACTTTTATAATCTGTATAAAGAGCTTACAATCGTAAATCAAAATTACATAACATGAAAATTAAAATTACATTTAAAGAAACCATAAAAAATTAACCCTAAATTAACCTAAAACTATTATTCTCTTAACTGCTGGATTGAGGGGTATTTATACCCGAAGTCTTGAGCTCCTCTCTTCATCTAGATCCTTCTATTCATCTTTATCTTGACCCTTCATCCTTTCTTTCTCCTTGATCTCAAACGTAAGCCGTTGGATTAAAGTTGTATAAAAACCGGATCGTTGACGTGGCATATGTGTGTTAGTTATGTGAGTGTATACACTCACTCCCACGCAACTTGACCAATGAGATCGTTTTATTTTTCCAGGGTGGATTGGGTTGGGTTTATGATTGATAGTGATGGATAGGTTAAGGGGTGTGAGGGGATCATTTAACCTTATGTTTATTTGGGTGGGAGGGGTGTGGCCCCCCCCCCCCCCCCCCCCCCCCCCCCCCGGGGGGCTGGGGGGGGAGAGGTGGCGGGGGCTGGGGGTAAAAGATTGACTGACTAGGTGTCATGGTGTTTTGAGTGTGTTCGTGTGTGTGTGTAAGTTTTAATCTGAATTGGGGGGTAAATGAGGAAAGTAAATGTTATTTGGAGGGGGGGTTTATAACATACCGTTGGTCGGGTTTAGGGTTCGGGTTAAGTCGGGTTGGGGCAAATGATATGATTGGTTGAGAGATGGTCCACGGGTTTATTTGACCCGGGTATTTGACCCGCGCTTTATATATCTTTGGGGTAATTACATATCTGGCCCTTGTGTTTGGTTTTCCTCTTTTCAAATTATAATTAACTTTCACCAATTGCAAAAACAGTCCTTGTGGTTACAAAGAGTGGTGCTGGCTTTGTAAGTTGACTGTGGAAGCTGCAGTTGACTTTGTAGAAGGCTGAGGCATGATCTCTCTGGCTTTGGCTTCGATTTCTCTAGCTTCTTGATCACTCATCCATTCTCGTGTTCGTTTTTGACTGTTTTCTAGTGATTTTTGACATATCCATACCTGCATACATAAAACTCAAATACAAGCACATTTTTGCCATTTTTGATTCGTTTTGGGATGAATTGGGCCTTTTTAAGCATGAATTGATATGTATAGTTTAACAACTATCAAGAATGCAACACATGCTTGTTAGAAACTATGTTTGAGGTCGAGTCTGTTTTTGTGTTTTCTGTGGATGTGAGTGATTTGGCAAACCTAGGAAATTGCAAGAAGGCCCTTGTAGATGAAAATTGGCTAAGGCTTGGATCAAATGGCTTCGGCTTTGTACTCTTCGATGTCTCGTGTCCGTGCTTGCTCGCTTTTTGACTTATCTTCTTGTGAATTTTTGACTTATCCATACCTCACACTCAAAACACAGAATACAGCATCATTTTTGCATTGTTTTGGGTTTTTGCGGGGGTTGCGCCACCTTTTTGGGTATGTTTTTTGGGGATAATATATTGGTTATATTAAGCAAAAATAGATATGTGTGTATTTTTTACCACTTATCAAAATTCACCAAACAAAACGATTGTGTGTCCTCACAGCAAACATCACAATTTTAAGTATAACATGGTCAATTGGAGAGGGTGAGCTTTATAACACATACCTCGAGACCTTTCCCCCAACTAAACCATTGAGAGTAGCAAAGATTTTATTTGTTGAGTAAGAGAAGAAGATCACAAGTTATAAAACACCCGATTTCCCCAATTTCAAAGATTTTTTTCTTTTAATTATTTTTTCTTGATAATTTCATTACCTAACTACAACTTAATATTGTGTTGACAAGATGTAATGTTTTCATTACCTTATAGGTAACTTTAGGATCATAAAAAGCACAAATTTAAGTGTCTAAATGAAAACTTTCGTCATCCCCAATTTTTCCCACTTTCCATGCTAAGCTAAAAACAATATCATTGTTAATTCAAGTCATGACACTAACACTACATCATAAATACTAATTGTGTACTCTTACCTTACCCCCCCATAAAATCCACTTTGGTTTCTCTCAAGATTTTATTTAAAGTCTATTATAAACCCGCAGCGCTCTTTAAGAAGAATTTTTTTTTTCGATATTTATTAAATTCCAAGAATCAGTGTAATGGTTAAGAAACGTAATAATTAACTTCCTCGCGCCCTTTTCAAAAGATCAAATGTTATTAAGATTAAAGTCCACATCGAGGCAACCAAAATTTGGCTTTTATTAGGCTACTTAAGTAGGCACCATTCATGACATATACCCTAAGGCTCTTTAAGACATAAATGGACCAATCTTATTTGCACCATATTCCCTTAGGCTCTTTAAGGTACAAACAAGACAAAAATTAAGCAACATTATTAAACCTTAGTCCTTTAGAAGGCTACAACATCGGTTGTGAGCCGGCAAGATACAGTTTTACGTACCTATAAAATACTTATTAATTCCAACTGCTTAAGCTCAAAAAGCACATCTTGGGATCAAATACCTACTAATATTGAAACTGCTGTCATATATTTGGCCACAAATCAAGTTTATAACTTTTCAAAACTTATTTTTGATGGTATGACAAGGCATTTAGATGCAAAGAAGAAGTTTGTCATGTACCTGTGACAACCCGAGAATTTCCGTTCAATAAGTTAGTCGCTTCCGTGTAGTAATTTGAATTTTTAAGTGTTTCGTTTAGCTTTACCGTTTAACCGGGAAGTTGTTTTGTTGTTATCTGAGAATCGTCTCCGGGAGCGAACCGGGACACCAAACGTTATAGTATTCTGGCAATATCCGCATTTTTATGTTTTTAAGCAATATTTAAAATTTCGTAATTTTCCGTGTTACCGTTACGCATTTCGTTATTTACGTGCTTCGTAATTAAATTATACTTATACATGTGCATGCAAAGTCTTGGAAATTAATTCACAAAGAGCACTAGTGATCCTAGAAAGTGGGAAAAATATTTTGGTCCCCCTTTTTGGCCTATACATAACCGGTTACAACATATATACATGCTTGGGATCTTTTTTTTTTGAATTTTGTTACAAGTTAACAAGTATAACTAACACCCTACCAAAATGGCTAGTACAATGTCCTCAAATGCTCTCATTTGTAGATCAAAATGGTCCCCTTTGGTTCTTTTGTCTTGAGCTCGGCACACACACACACACACACTAGTAGTGTGTGAAGTAAACATCTTGATATATATACTCCATTCTATGATCATTTGTTCATTCCATACACACACACACATAAAACTTTACTTCATCTTTCTTTCTTTCC